>JBAMJV010004608.1:0-126963 GCA_037951105.1 Echinarachnius parma | reverse complement strand
ACAAATGCACAGCTTCATAATATTATTAAAGATTTTAATAGTGATACATTCTCTTTATTGCATTTAAATATACGAAGTTTAAATAAACATTTTGATGAATTGCAATCATTTTTAGATAACCCTTCCAATAAACAGCTTTCTGTAATTGGCCTAACAGAAACTTGGTTATCCCATGATTCTAATTTACCCTTCTTAATCGATAATTATGATTTTGTCTTTAAAAATAGGCAAGGGAGAGTCGGTGGTGGTGTTGCTTTATATGTGCTTAAATCTTTGAATTATGTTTTGCATGATAATATTTCAATAATGAATAATGTCCTTGAGACTCTCTTTATTGAAATTATGAATCCTGGAGGTAAAAATATAATAGTTGGAGTCATTTATCGACCCCCTAATAATAACCCTAGAGAATTCTTGACGCAATTCTCTGACTTATTGCGAAGTCCAGCGTTTATAAATAAGGATGTGTTTTTAATGGGGGACTTTAATATAAATTTATTAAATCATGAACATAATAATTTGTCACAAGAATTTCTCGAGACTCTCCTCTCTGCCTCTTTTTTACCTCTTATTTCTAAGCCCACTCGTGTGACAAACTCCTCTACCTCATTAATAGATAACATCTTTTCAAATGTAATCCCCCACCCTGACTCTTATATTGTTCTTTCAGACATAACTGACCATTATCCTATTGTAACGCATTATACTGTATTTAAATCAATTAATAATTATGACCCACGTTCATTTAGACGTAAAGTCACTAATAACAAATTAGTTAGTCTTGCTTCTAGTCTTGAACATGTAGATTGGTCTCCTGTTTATGGTGTAGATGAAGTGAATTTTTCTTACGATAATTTTTGTGATATTTTGAATAATCAATTAGATACTTGTATTCCTAAACAAAGAGTTAAAATTAATGATTATAAAAAAACACCAAGACTCCCTTGGATCACTAAATCAATATTACGTTCTATAAATAGGAAAAATAATCTTTTTTATAAATATAAATTAGATGGCACAGAAAGGTTGAAAATTAAATATACATCTTATAAAAATATTTTGATTAAGATTATTCGTTTGGAAAAGAAAAGGTATTTTGAAAATATGTTGGCATTATATAAACATGATATGAAAAATACTTGGAAAACGATTAAGCAGGCAATGAATGTTATTAATAATAAATCTAACATAACAAAAATTAAGTTTAATGATGAGATTGTTGAGGATCCAAGGGACATAGTAAATATTTTAAATAATTACTTTTCTTCGATTGGTGAAAATCTTGCTGCTAATATCCCCCCATCAAATAAGCATTTTGTTGATTTTTTGGGCCAGCCCAATTCAAACTCTATATTTTTTTTTCCTACTCATAGATATGAAATTTTAGATATTGTTTCGAAATTTGATTCTAAGAAAAGTTCAGGCCATGATGAAATTAATAATTTCATTTTAAAAGGCATTATATCTTCCGTTGTGGATCCTCTTGTTCATATTTTTAATTTGTCTTTATTATATGGCCAGGTACCAAATTCTATGAAAATTGCTAAGGTTATTCCTTTGTTTAAAAAAGGAGATAAATTAGATGTAAATAATTATCGACCGATTTCTTTATTGTCCTCTTTTTCGAAAATTTTAGAAAAAATAATTTATTCCCGGACAGTATCCTTTTTGAAGAATAATAATATTTTTTCTAATCTCCAATTTGGTTTTAGGGAAAAACATAATACTGTACACGCATTATTGTCTTTTATTGAGAAGGTAGCTCATGCAATCGACAAATCTTCTCATACGATAGGCATTTTCCTGGACTTCTCCAAGGCCTTTGACACAATTAATCACGACATTTTACTTTATAAACTTTCACATTATGGTGTACGTGGGATGGCCTTGGAGTGGTTCAGGAGCTATCTTTCGGATAGAAAGCAGTATGTATCTTTAAATGATAACTCTTCTGCTCCCCATAATATAAATTGTGGTGTTCCACAAGGTAGTATACTAGGCCCACTTTTATTTATTTTATATATTAATGACTTTTGTCGATCATCCGAAATTTTGTCTTTCGTACTTTTCGCTGATGATACGAATTTGTTTTTTTCTCATAATGATTCTTATAGACTAGTTGAAATTATTAATATTGAAATGAGTCATATTTTATCGTGGATCAGAGCGAACAAATTATCATTGAATCTCCAGAAAACGAAATATATGTTGTTTAGTAAATCTATAGATTCGTTACCTGCTAACATAGTTTTTGAAAACACCCCTTTGGAGTGTGTTTCATTCATTAAATTTTTGGGTGTAACGGTTGACAATAACCTTACTTGGAAATTTCATATTGATAATATTTGTAAAACAATTTCTCGTAATATTGGTATAATTAATAAAGTGAAGACATGTCTTCCTTTTAATTCATTAATTATGCTTTATAGTTCTTTGATACTCCCATACTTGAATTATGGTATCTTAGTTTGGGGTAACACTCATGAAACTTTATTGGATAAAGTGTTGTTATTACAAAAGAAGATTATTCGTATTATTTGTAATTCCCCCTTTCTCTCCCATACAGACCCCTTATTTTTTGAAAATAAGATACTGAAGGTAAAAGATCTATATTTATTTCAACTTGGTCAATTTATGTATAATTATAATACAAATATGTTGCCATCTGTTTTTCAAGAAATGTTTTTTAAAAATAGCTCAGTTCATAATTATCCAACAAGACATTCTGAAGAATTTCATTTACCTCTCTTGCGGACCCTCCTTGCTCAAAATACATTTATATATGAAGGCCCCAAATTATGGAATTCTTTAAGTACTGAAATAAAAAATGCTCCATCGATTAATATTTTTAAGAAAAAATTTAAATTGTTTTTATTACAATCTTATGTACATCATTGAACTATATCGCCCATTTACTCTTTCCCCGTCCGTACGTCATCCTGAACAAGGTCTTTCTCTACTCGCAGACTCAAAATGTAATCTGATATGATATATTGTGCCTTCTCATGCATAGCTCCTTTCTAAGCGCGCAACTCTTTTTCCTCATTTTCACTTGAACCCCACATGTAGCTCATCCTTTTGTACTACTGATTATATTTGTACCCCCGATCCCTCACTTCCGTTTGGCAGTGTCTAATTGTTGTATTGTATCCGTCTTCTCCTATTGTTGTCAAATTCTCTCTTGTCCCATGTAGGTCTCTGTTGGCACCCCTTTTTTTCCTCTATACTTTTTTGTAGTCTAGAATGTGTTAATTTAAATATACAATAATATTCCTAACTATTATTTGAGGGGTCCACAATTGTACAAGCACTGCTTTTTAGTGGACCCCTCTTGTTTCCAATATGTATATCTCTATTTTGTATAAATTGTAATAATTCATTTGTAATGTTTTGTTGGAAGCAAGAATAAAATTGAAATTGAAATTGAAATTGACTGATGTCAGCTATATGATTATGCAAATTATAGTTTCCAGTAATAATATTTTTAAAATATATTTTATATTAAACAGATAATATAAAAGTAGAGTCAGCTCCAATCCCGGGGGGGGGGGGGGGGGGGGGGTCACTCATGTACAATGTAAGACGGGTATAACCCCGTTTTCACACCCGATCGCAGCTCTAAAGATACCCGATTTTCAAAAATTGCCGCTCCATAGACCCCCGGAATGACTTGGCTAGGTAGTTGAGTTATGTAGCGCCAAGTCCATTATTCTTCTTCTAGTTCGGCGCCATAGACCCCCGGAGTGACTTGGCTAGGTATTTGAGTAGCGCTAAGTCCATTATTCTTCTTCTAGTTCGGCTCCTTGGACCACCATTTTAGCCTTTTTGAGGGTTTCCGTAGGTCTTTGGTAGCTCCAAGTCTATGTATTTTGTAGTTTTTATATAGTCTGCTCCTTAGACCCCTAAGGCTTCCGTTTCGGGGTTTTTGTAGTTCCAAAAACCCTATATTTTGTGCTTGTAGTCAGCTCTTCAGACCCCCATTTCAGAGTTCCGTGCGGCACACCCCCGTCAAAAAATAATTCAAGTGCCCCCCCCCCCCCCCCCCCCCGGGGCTCCAATAGGTAATTACTTTCATTTCGTGAGAAGAGGCCGAACATAGTTTGCACATTGTATATATAATTCCCAATACGTGCATGGGGAGGGGAGGGGAGGGGAGGGGAGAGGGGTGTGTGGGCGTGAATGAGGGGGGGGGGGGGGGGGGGTGTATGCGCGCGGGCGACCACCCCTGATCAGCATTACAGCAAAACTTGTAGTTTATTTTGTTCCCGATCGATTTCAATTTTCAATTTCATGATCCCTAGGCCTAGTGTAGGAGTGTATTTGTCCACCCTTAGCCTAGTATCCCAATGAAGTTTGAAGTTTGAAGTTTTATTTTATTTCTGTCGGGTCGACCACTTTCGGAGTATGAGAAAACAAATACAAGAACATGAGTACGTACCTAGTATACAAACTACAAAATACAATGAAATATTAAGTCAATGCACAAAAATTATTTTCCCTCGATCTGAATTGCACAGGTTTATCGCGGCGCGCCGCGCCGGCGGCGCCCCGCACCAATAATTGGATGCACAGGTACCATTACCCCTGGCCAGTATCCTGTGCATCCATATCCATATGATCGACTGCGCTAAGTCAGTTTATAAAATAGCTATAGTATTTCAAGCATGGTAATTGGTCAAAACGCGTCACGTGACATTCAACTTTTTTCGCGCACTGCACGGGTACGGGCGTGCAAAAAGATGCGCAAAATAAATGATATTGCACACTTTCGTGATCGAAATTGGAGCGTTTCATATTATAACTGTGTTTGGATTTTAATGTTGTGGTACCCTTATGGATTATACTCGACTCGAGCTTGCAGCAAAATGTGGAATCCCATGGACCTTTAATTCGGTAAGTAAGAATAGCTTATTTGTCATTTTGGATTTTTATTTGTTATCAAAACTCGATGTGTCGCTATTTTATAAAACCAATAGCGCACTTGCCCTAGTTGTTCGGCAATGTAAGTGCAGTGTACCTACGCTCGGTATCTTTAGATGGTACGCACTGCGCACTCGCCTAGTGGCTCGTGCGCAGAGGCGGCACCAATCTAAAGAAACCTCGCGTGCACTGCATGCACTTACACTATCGAACGCCGTGCCGTGCGCTATTTGTATAGTACAAGTCAGTGGAGCCAGACGGCAGACGACGTGGTAGCATTAGTGGAACTCATGCAATCGTCGACGTCGAAACAGAGACTGATATTTCGGTCTCTAACCCCAACTACCAGCAGTGACCAGCACCCACTACCACTACCTGAGTTGGACATTACTAAAAAGGTGTTGTATAAAATATAAACACAATCTACTCACATACGCACATTACCATTTTGTTTTGGGTCGTAGGTAATGCATTGACAATCAATGATTGGCAGGTACCTTTAACACGCCAATGTATGTATTGTGTATGTACATCCACGACCAAGGAAATGTGTGTATGGCTAGTACTAAATGGTTATACACTGCCTAGTAAAAAAAAAAAAGTATATTTGCATCATTGTAGTTGTGACTTGTATTGCTGCAGTGCTATCATAGTTTAAAGGAACGGCAAAACTATACGGCAATATCGTGTATTAGGCCCCACCACTGCTATAGTGTATACACTTATGTAGCCAACTTATAGTTATACTATAGCCACTAAATCTGACCTATAGCCACTAAATCTGACCTATAGCCATTAATCTGACCTATATAGCCATTGATCTGACCTATAGCCACCAAATTAGGGTTAGGGTTAGGGTTTAGGTTAGGGTTTAGACGTTAGTTCACATCTACAATGTATTGTAAATGGTCCTGATACTGATAGGACCATTTACTGCTCACACTCACAGTGGTAAAATTTAAATCTACGGGACACAATTTGAACTACAAACAGAGAGAAAAGAACAGCATATCTGAGGTAAAAAATTGCATACCTAGATTGAAGCTGATTTTATGATTTATTGTACAAAATTTCATTTTCAAAATGATAAGTCATACTTACAAAAATCGTCATATAAGTTCCATTTCTTTCTCTTCCTGCTCGATGTCCCATCGTAAACAAAGAAAGCCCGCCCGCAACATGCGGAGGCCGCTTATTATTGTCCAAAACAAGCGAACTCGCGATCTGCAAGCATGCCCGCCGTATCCGATTTTCGAATACGGTAACACGTGTGGTGTGGGAAGCTTGCGGGAAATACATGACAGTCATCCAGATAGCAGCAACACTTTCGAGAGGGATCACGACTGGGATTTTCTCAGTCTTTTTATTTTCTAAAACTGCAGATTTACCATTTTTTTCGACATTTGAAGAATAATTTGGACCATTTTGGTAAGTTCATATAATACTTGTATCATTTTTAGGGCCAGTCATGATTGATTTTGTTGAATTTAAGATAAGAATTTTGTGTGAAATTTTGACAAACTTTTTTTGTACTGTCCCACATTGTTCCCGTATAGCGCAGCATTACAATGTATAACTCAAGTGAACGCTACCGCGGAGCGGTAGCGTTCAAGGTCGGGCTCATAGTGCCCCCGAATTTATGCGCTAATGTGCACAATAAGTGTGCTTAAAATTATAGATATGATACGGTACTTACCACCGTGTAGATGATACATATGTTATGCAACTATGGGGTGGATCAGAATGATGATTTTTCGCTCCATTCCGCATCAAAATGAGTGATTTATGCACATCATCGACTTCTATCTATGTTGTATCGCGACTTCTGAACGATCGATTACCGTACGACCACTAAACGCGCGAGTCAGATCTGCCATCTATTCGGCGGGCGCGGTACATGAATGGAGACCGTACCCGCGCGTTCGCCTGATCATCGCTCGTTCCTAAGTCGCGATACAACACAGATAGAAGTCGAGGAGGTGCATAAATCACTCATTTTGATGCGGAATGGAGCGAAAAATCGTCATTCTGATCCACCCCATAGTTGCATAATATCATCTACACGGTGGTAAGTACCGTATCATATCTATAATTTTAAGCACACTTATTGTGCACATTAGCGCATAAATTCGGGGGCACTATGAGCCCGACCTTGAACGCTACCGCTCCGCGGTAGCGTTCACTTGAGTTATACAATGTAGTGTTGTGTGGTTTAGTTAGGGTTATGGTTAGGTTATATGTATACAGTATAGCAGTGGTGGGGCTAGATCGACAAATCTATCGCTTTCATGGCCTTTTTGACATTATTATTGTTATTTTTCACTGTCGGCATTCTAGCGATAGACGCGACCGATACGCGGTGCCTTAAGAGGCAAGAACACCGTAGCTCTACAGTAAAAGTTACTTACGGGAAATCATTTTTGTTTGCACATAAAACACCACATTCTCACACTTTGAGCGACATTTGTAGCCCTATCAATACATTTAGGGCTGCTATAATAATTAAACTCACCGATCTCGTGTGTCGCTATAGGGCAATTCCAAGGTAACAGCGTGACGGTAGGAGGGTGTTTCTCACGATGAAAGTCTAAATAAATCACAAAATAAAATATGTCCAGAACCAAATTTTGATATGCATCTGTTATCACTATCCTACTAATTATTTACAATAGGAAAGAAAATCAAAATTCCCACTAAATTATGAATTATGAATATCAATATCTGCGGTAACAGCGTGACGGCAAAAAGACATGGGTTTCTTACATGGTAAGAAACTAAGCAAACTCTGTGAACTACAGGAACATTTTGCAATTTTGTCACATTGATTCTTTGTACTAGACATCAAGCTAGAACATCCAAATAAAAATGTAGAAAAAATCCAATGTTCATAGTAAATATGATATCATAAATGTATCTCTGCACGGTAACAGCGTGACGGTAACAGCGTGACCTCTGAATTGTACATGTTATATATATGGGAGATATTGATGAGATGAATAAGATTATATAATTTTGATGTAGTCATCCAGAATCTATACAGAACTAGATGAATGGGTAATATAACCCAGATGCTCTGAAATGATGGTTCGCATGACACAAATTTGCAGCCTAGTGCCCTCTATTGATCAAAAATGTTTTTGGACAAAACTGAAATTCTTATCTTTTTCAGAATTTAGTTTGAGGAACCATCAAATATCAAACCCAAAATACAAACTTAATTGCAACAATGAAATATTAGACCTTTGACATCTGACCTTTGACCTTATTTCTCAAATTAGCATACAAATGTTTAATTTTATGTGGCACAGTGCATATCTGCAAGTGATTTGTTTCATGTAACATGATTTCAATGTCAGTAAATTTTTGTGTTTGAATGGGTAATTATCCGAGTGACCTTTGACCTGTGCTCCAAACATTTTCATAGAATTTTCTTTTATCTACAGTACTCTTTCTAACATTAATTCTGGCATTTTTTTGTGAGATAAAAAATAAACTACAATAATTTGACCTGTTGACCTTTGACCCCATGACCAAATTCTATAATCGGGTCATCTACTTCACTGAACGCATACCAGTATTAATTATCATGTCATCCTTCAAGGATTCTTGAAATATCTTGAGAATAATATATTTTTTGCATATTAATTAGCTGTGACCTTTGACCTTTGACCTCATGGCCCCAAAGTGTATCAGATAATCCATACCTCTGAATAAATGTCTTGTACAAAGTTTGAACAGAATCCATCCAACGATTCTTGAGATATTGCAAAAAAAAAGTAGGTTGCGTCACGCTGTTACCCAAAAAGTAACAGCACGCTGTTACCCAAAAAGTAACAGCGTGACCAAATTGATATTGCTTAGATTAATTAGTGGTAAAAGATAATGCTGCTATTTAGCATCCATAATATAGCCCTATGGGTGAATGAAGAAGAAACAAAAAACAATTTCATTCCCATTCATATTTTTCCAGAAATATTAAAAATACCTGTTTTTAGGGTAACAGCGTGACATATAGATGACTATAAATGAAACAGTCACTGAAGCAGAACAAAGAGCGAAAATGCCGAAATAGATATTTATCAGATAAATTGAAGTAATGTTCTTACCAACACTGAAAGAAAATTTTATGAAAACCTATTTTTGCAGCTCTTTTAAGCTAAATATTTACAAGTATATTTTGTGAAAATTATTGAAAATTAATTTATGCTAATTAATTCCTATGAAATAATAGTTTACGCCAACAATTTTTTTGAACAAAATGCATTTCTGAATAGTTTAATCTTTAAGCTTTAATTTGATACCAAATATGTTATGATTCGACGAATTTGAAAAATGGATGCTTATGTCAATGTTTGCTTGGAATTGCCCTTTACATGTCATTCTATAATTACGGCGATTTGTGATATTTTCCACGATTTTCCATGACTCTTCATCGGTCTGTCGCGGTACTTTTTGTTCAAACTGCATAATATAATGTGCTTCCGGATGCGCGAAAAAATTTAGAGTTCTGTATAGCAGCTTTGCAGCGCGCGCGCTGTACCGTCTTTGACCGTACCTAGCTATACAGAACTTAAAATTTTTTCGCGCATCCGGAAGCACATTATATTATGCAGTTTGAACAAAAAGTACCGCGACAGACCGATGAAGAGTCATGGAAAATCGTGGAAAATATCACAAATCGCCGTAATTATAGAATGACATGTATAGCGACACACGAGATCGGTGAGTTTAATTATTATAGCAGCCCTAAATGTATTGATAGGGCTACAAATGTCGCTCAAAGTGTGAGAATGTGGTGTTTTATGTGCAAACAAAAATGATTTCCCGTAAGTAACTTTTACTGTAGAGCTACGGTGTTCTTGCCTCTTAAGGCACCGCGTATCGGTCGCGTCTATCGCTAGAATGCCGACAGTGAAAATAACAATAATAATGTCAAAAAGGCCATGAAAGCGATAGATTTGTCGATCTATGGTGGGGCCTAATACACGATTATGCCAACTATACTTTAGTAGGCTAAGCCTTAGAGAATTTTGGTCGCTAACTTCAATTTTCGTACTGCCCAATAAATCTAACTTATATTTTATATAGGGCTCTAAATCTAACCATAGGCCACTAAATCTGGGTTATAGCCACTAAATCTGACCTATAGCCACTAAATCTGACCTGGGTTAGGGTTAGGGTTAGGGGGGGGGGGGTTAACTGCATGTATGCTGCATTTACTTAGTGCATAATTAACCCCTTGCTCATTTGCCATGTAAAAATCATGATACTGATAGTCAAGCTGCCCTCATTGTCCAAGAAATACTATAGAGGCAGGGCTTGCACTTGCCCGGGGCCAGTAAAATTGCACTTTAGGCGGAATCGGGCCAGCAAAAATATATAATTTAAGTCATATTTTGGTGGCCCAATCGGGCAAGCAGATTTTCAACCTTACATTGACAAAATTAGAAATATCATGTTTTCTTCTATGTCATGCTTCATCTAGTATAATCATTGGTTTGATTAGGAAAGAGTGATATTTTGAATAGTAAAAAATTTTACTCATGAAATAATATATTCGGGCCAGTAAATTTTTGTTTCTGGCCACCAGAAAAGGGAAGAAATTGGGGAATTTGAACAGCCACTGGAGTCCCTCCTTGCAAACGTGGCGAGGGGTGATCCGCTCCAGAGACTCCCCTTTCAAACGCGGTGATCCACTTGTGAGCCACTACATTGGAACCCTGGGGAGGCACATACCTACCTAAATTTGGTGAAGTGCCCCCCCCCCCCCCAAATGCATGGGGGGGGGGGGGGGTGGGGCAGAACAAGAAAAAAGCGGGAAGTAGACTTGTACTTGTAATGAGTTGACTCGTACTCATCAATAAACAGTCAGTTCAGGCATATCAAGTTAGTTTCCAAGTTATCTTTATTAGAGTACTGCTGTATTCAGTTTACTGTACTGGTGTGTATTCTGTGTGTGTCTATATAGTTGTATACATGCAGTGTGTAGTATGAGTGTGTATCCATACATACATTGTGTAGTGTAATGCTGGCAACATGCAATGCCTCACAAGTAGGGTGTAAGATGCAATACATCACATCCCCCTTTTCATCATAAAGAAATAATGTCCCAAAATATTTAAAGTCCAAAAATATCAAAATGTCTTAAATCCAAAAGTTCTCGAAATGTTTAAGTCCAAAAGTTCTCGCCGCTATTCTTAATTGTTTTTCTGTTCTGAAAACTTTATCAATAAGAAAGCTTATCTGGCTTCCTAACGTGGCGTCCACTGCGAGTAATATGTGGACTCTTCACCACCGGAGGGGTACTTGGACTCGGTGATGGGTGATGGAATTTGACATCACAGGATGGATTCGGCACATCCACAGACGGACCGGGTGTGTCCTTGGATCGTGGTTCGTTGTCAAAGTGGATTCGCCTAGGTTCGACATCGTCGAGGTGACGTCGATTTCTGCGCAAGACACCTCCATTTGGCGTCTCAACGAGGTAAGACCGTGGTTCCCGACACTGCTCACGAACGGTAGCTGGGAACCAGTGTCCTGTCTTGTGGTCCTGGACTCTGACGAGTTGACCTGGTGTGAGAGGTTGCAGATCATGAGCAGTCTTGTCATGATGGAACTTCTGTGTCTCTTGTCTCCGCTGCATACGATGGTAGACTTCATCGCGAGCCGGAGCACGGTTGCGGATCCTTGTTGGAAGGTTGTCTTTCATCTTCCTGCCGTATAGAAGCTCTGCTTGGCTAGGAATCTCGCTGTCAATGGGGGTGGCACGTATGCAAAGAAGTGCCATGTTGGGATCAATGTTACTCGCTTTGGCTTTCTTGAGCACGTTCTTCACCGTCTGGATGCTACGCTCGATGAAGCCATTGGACTGCGGGTAGTGCGGTGAAGATGTGACATGGCAGAATCCCCACTGTGTACTGAAGTCCTTGTACACTGCTGAGTCGTACTGTCTGCCATTGTCACTGATGACGCGATCTGGGACTCCCTGCTCTGCGAATATCTGCTTAGTCGCGTTGACTACAGCTGCGCTCGTGCATTCTCTCGGCAACTTACGAATGAAGGGGAATTTGGAGTAGTAGTCGCAGATGATCAGGAAGTTGTCTCCTTCAAAATAGAAGAGATCGGTACCAACCACTTGCCAAGGTCGACTGGGAACCTCGTGTTGCAATAGGCTCTCAGAGGGATTGGAGGGCCTGTAAGTCCTGCAAATTGAACAGTTCGCTGCCGTCGCCTCGATGTCTTGGTTGATGGAAGGCCAGTAGACTGCGCCTTTGGCCCGTAGTCGCATCTTCTCTGTGCCCTGGTGCCCTTCATGTAATTTGGACATGATGTAGGATCGCATACGTCCGGGAATAACGATGCGTTCTCCCTTCAAGATCAGGCCATCCTCTACTGACAACTCATCTCTAAATGGCCAGAACGACTGCAACAGTTTTGGAACTTCACGTCTCTGTTCCGGCCAGCCATGGACGATCACGTCGCGCAGGGCAGCAAGATCCGGATCATTCGAAGTCTCCTGTCGCAGCTGGCTGAGACGATCAGGGGAGAATTGGACGAAGTGTATCATGAGATCGAGTTCAATGTGGTCATTGTCCTTGACCGGCGAGCGTGACAGGCAGTCTGCCACTTGGACATCTTTTCCTGGGCAGTACTTGATTCTCATGTCGTATGGCTGCAAACGCATTATCATACCGCTTCTCTGTATCACTGAGCGATTTTGATGCGTATGCGATTGGCTTGTTGTCTTGCATCAGGGTGGCACCTAACCCATGCATCGATGCATCAACTTGGATCAATGTGTTTTTCGTGCTGTCGAAGTATGCGAGTGTTGCGTCCTTGCAAATTCGGTCGCGTAGATCGTCAAAAGCACGCTGATGTGACTGTGTCCACACGAAGACTGCCTCTTCTTTAAGTAGCTCTCTGAGGCTGGCAGTCTGGGATGACAAGTTGGGGATGAAGGAGCTGAGAAAAGTCACCATCCCCATGAACTCGCGAAGCTGAGTCTTGTTCTCTGGTGGTGCCATCGACTTGATCGAGTCCACCTTCTTGGGATCTGGGTGGACCCCTTGTGCGTCATATACTTGACCAAAGAATTCAATCCTTGGAGCCTTGATCAAGCATTTCTGGCTGTTGAACTGCAGACCACGCTCACTTGCGACGCGCATCAGGCCATGGAGGTTCCTGGCATGTTCCGCTTCAGTTGCTCCAAAGACAATGATGTCATCAGCGATTCCTATGACGCCACTGCAGCCTTCCAGAATCTGGTCCATTCTCTGCTGGAAGAAGTCCTGTGACACAGATAACCCAAAAGGCATCCGGGTGTACCTGTATCGACCAAACGGGCTGTTAAAGGTCGTCAAGAATGAGCTCTCCTGGTCCAACTTGATAGACCAATATCCGCTCTTGGCGTCGAGCTTGCTGAAGTACCGAGATCCTGCTAGCTTGTGAGTGATCTCTTCTGTCGTGATCGTGCGATAGTGACAACGCTGTATAGCTTGATTCAGTTCTTTTGGGTCCAGGCAGACTCTCAGGCTTCCGTTTCCTTTGCGAGCAATAACCATACTGTTGACCCACTGTGTCGGTTCCGTAACCCTTGCGATCACTCCTTGTGCTTCCATACTGTCCAGTTCCCGCTTGAGTTCATCACGGATGTGGATTGGACAGCGGCGTGGAGCATGAATCACAGGCTGAATGTCTGACTTGAGAGTGATGTGGCATTCACCTTCAAACTCTCCAATATGATCAAACTGCCTGGGGTATTGTCGGATCAGTTCCTCCGTTGAATTCAGATCTGTCGAAGTAGTGCGCTTGATGTTGCTGATGTTCGTGTGCATTGTTACCAGCTTCAGTTGCACTGATGTTTTCAGTCCTATGATAGCAGGTCCCTCGGATTCAACTACGTAGAACGCATCTGTGGACCATGGAGAATTGTTGTACCTGCAGGGGAGCACTATCGACCCATAATGCTTGATCTGCGTTCCGTTGTATGCCGTCAGCTTGGCATTAGTGTTGCGTACAAAACTAGGCTCAGGAAACCCATCGGCTGTGAGATGATTTGGATACATCCCGCGAAACATGCGTACGGGCAAAGTGTTCCCTTCGGCACCTGTATCAACCTTTGACCGGATTCGGGCTGTCCTCGGGCCTTCAAACTTGATTTCAACATACGTCATTGCAGAATCAGATCTGTCATCTTTGTCCACGGCACTTATGTTTGAAACAACAATCTCTTCAAAACTCAGAGCATCAAATACCTCCTCGAGTTGGGCAGTATGCGTGGTGTCGTCAATGGTATCCACTCTCTGGTGCTGCTGATTTCTATATGAGTTTTGTCGCTGACGTGGAGGGTCACGACGGGTAGGACGATTGGCTGGTTGCTTTGAAACAGACCGCGACCGACAGAACTTCTGCCAATGATTTTGCTTGCCACATTTCTTGCACGCTGTACCAAACGCTGGACAAATGTGACGTGGCTGTCGAGGATGATGGCGTCCACAGCTCTGACATGCACTTTGCTGAGGACGGGCTGCTATTGCATCAACCGCTTTGTTGTCTGGTTGCATGCGGGCTAGCTGTGCCATATGAGTTTGTGATGCTTCGTAAGTTCTCGCAATTTCCAGTGCGTTTTCCAGTGTCAGGGATTTGTCTTTCCCCAACAAGTCCTTCTGTATGTCAGTGTACCTTGTACCAGCGATGAACTGCTCAATAACACGCTCTTGGAACTCCATGTCATCACGGAAATCACAGGTGTATGCGTGCAGCTTCAGGCGCGACATGAAATCATTCGCAGTTTCTCTCTCCTGCTGAACAAATTTCTGTAGATACAGTCTGGCCACTCGGAAGTTGGTTTTTGGCTGAAGTTGGCTCTCAAACTTGCTCCATACCACTGCAGGATCCTTCTTGTTTTCTTCAGAAAGGCCCCATGAGTTGTAGAGCTTGAGTCCAGTTGCCCCAGCAAACAACAAAACGTGGTCAACTTGCTTGGTTTCGGTAACATTCTTCACAGAGAAATAAAGTTCACATTGTTGGTGAAAAATCTTGATAGCACTTGACCTATCTGGGTCATTCCAGTCCATACGAGGTGTAATTGACTCAGTCATTGTTCACTCTCAAGGCAAAACGATTGTAGCATATAGTAATGTGTACTTACACAAAAATGCACACATGGGACTGTATGATGCACTGCAGAAGAATCCTATGAACTGGCACAGGTGCAAAGCAATAAAAGTCCTCAAATTTTACAATGCCTTGGGTGTGGCTAGGTCCATAAGCTGCCACCATGTAATGAGTTGACTCGTACTCATCAATAAACAGTCAGTTCAGGCATATCAAGTTAGTTTCCAGTACTTAATTAATAAAGGTTAAATAAGAGGGATAGCTAGTGTCAGGGAAAGAAAGGAAGGAAGGAAGGAGGGGGAACATGGCAGAAGGGAAGAAATTTATGGGAGAACAATAGAGTAGTGATCAAGAGATGGTGTGTACGAATATGTTTCCAGTCGGTGCCGAGCTGAAACGGTTGCTATAAAAAAAGAATTGGATGGAATGTTCATATGTTTAGTTATCTGTTTGCACATTAATGTTTTACGGTAACTTTGGCATACCGGAAGTATGAATTTTTGTTGGGCTGGGCCACATCTACTAAAGTAAATGGTCCAATCAGTTGGGCTGGGCCACCTGGGAGGAAAAGGAATATAACTGTGTATGTAGGTCTATGAGTTTTTGCGTGTAGGGGAAGGGGTGTGACCATGTGGCTTGTTAAAGGCATATATGGGTGGGTTATTAGACGCGTGGATCCATCTTGCGCACTTTTACGCACGGTACGTAATCCCCATTGGCTCAGTTGTAAGTAGATCGACAAATCTATCGCTTTCATGGCCTTTTTGACATTATTATTGTTATTTTCACTGTCGGCATTCTAGCGATAGACGCTATCTATACACTGTGCCTTGCGCAGTAAGAACACAGTAGCTCCACAGTAAAAGTTAGTTACGGAAAATCATTTTTTTTTGCACATAAAACACCACATTCTCACACTTTGAGCGACATTTGTAGCCCTATCAATACATTTAGGGCTGCTATAATACTTTAACTCACCGATCTCGTGTGTCGCTATACATGTCATTCTATAATTACGGCAATTTTTCAAATTTGACAAGATTTTCCATCACTCTTCTTCGGTCTTTCGCGATACTTTTTTTTCAAACTGCATAATATAATGTGCTTCCGGATGCGCGAAAAACTTTTAAGCAGCTAGGTACGGTCAAAGACGGTACAGCGCTCGCGCTGCAAAGCTATACAGTACAGAACTTGGCCAAGTAATTCTGTATAGCTTTGCAGCGCGAGCGCTGTACCGTCTTTGACCGTACCTAGCTGCTTAAAATTTTTTCGCGCATCCGGAAGCACATTATATTATGCAGTTTGAAAAAAAGTATCGCGAAAGACCGAAGAAGAGCGATGGAAAATCTTGTCAAATTTGAAAAATTGCCGTAATTATAGAATGACATGTATAGCGACACACGAGATCGGTGAGTTAAAGTATTATAGCAGCCCTAAATGTATTGATAGGGCTACAAATGTCGCTCAAAGTGTGAGAATGTGGTGTTTTATGTGCAAAAAAAAATGATTTTCCGTAACTAACTTTTACTGTGGAGCTACGGTGTTCTTACTGCACAAGGCACAGTGTATAGATAGCGTCTATCGCTAGAATGCCGACAGTGAAAATAACAATAATAATGTCAAAAAGGCCATGAAAGCGATAGATTTGTCGATCTAAGTTGTAAAGTAGCGATCGCAAACTGTCCCACTTCCGAATACCCGAGTCAAAAATGCATCAAAAAGAGTCGCGTTCGGAATGTTTGTACTAGTCGAATGGAGATCCATCAGAGATGTTTACGAGCGAAAATATCACGTAACACGCTTAACCGCAACCGACTTCAAAGTGCCGCTGTTTGATGCCTAGGTGACAGCGTGAGAAATTTGTTTGCTGCATGCAATTTCATAAGAAGGCCTTTGTTCAGATATTTTGAAGCACCTCTCTTCGATCGATCCAACACATATCGTGAGTTTACCTCGAGAGATTACGGTGGAGTCGAGTTGGAATTTGCTGACTACCCTTTATAACCCACGCATAATATATGCCTTTAATGATGGGTATTTCAGACTTGTGCGTAAAGAGGAGCCAAAGGGCCATGACCCTACCAGTTAATCGTAAATGTACACAAGTCAGATTTAATGGCTGATAAAACATCTAATACGCTAATAAAAACAGATTTTTATGTGATGAGATTATGAGAACAAACAAATCTTGATGTAAACACATTCTGAAAGCATCCGGGACCTCCACCCTTTGCAGTGTGTGCACCCATGCAGCAGACCCTTGTACCATGCGCATTTTAATCAGAGCTCCACCTCCGGGCCAAGACACCCCAAACCTTTTTACAAAATTGTTTTTCCTTATAAACACACGTAATGTCACATTCTTATGAGATGCTCCTGCACCCACTGGATCTCCGGCAGGGTTAGTGCATGAGGGGGCCACCAAGCCCCCCTGGCCCCCTCCCCCCTCCCCCGAATAATTCAAGAATATAAAGTAATACAAGCATACAAGAATACAAAATAACAAAAGAGAGTGTGCCCCAAAAATGAATTTAGTGTCATCAGTCTGACTGATAGCCGATGGGTTCAATGGTGGGCCCCCGCAGGGCTCGCACCCACACAGTCCGAGCTTAAAGGGGAAGTTTCCCCACCATCTACTTACTTCTGATTAAGTTCTCTACACATTAAAACAGAATTTCATGCAAATACATCCAACATTGGCCCTCTGGGCAAGGGAGGAGCATCATTCAAAGTCACTTGCTGTACGGGCTAATCACATTCATCGCGTACAGCATGGAGGCTGCCATTGATGTTCATGAAACTCGGATTTGGAATTATTTGCTCTAAAATGTGATGTCAAACCCGAACACCTCTTTTTGTTGGCTCACGTTTTGCCTTTTGTTTGTGCACAAACCCTGCGAGCTGGGAGAGCTAACAAAAAGAAGCCAAGCTCGTTTGTTCGGGTTGACGTAACATTAGCGTGAACAATTCAAAATCTGGGTTTCAAAAACATCAATTGCAGCTTTCATGCTGTACGCGATGAATGGGATTAGCCCATACAGTGAGTGAATTTGAATGATGCCCCTCCTTTGTTCAGAGTGCAAACGTTTGACATATTTGCATGAAATTATGTAGAGAACAAAATCAAAAGTAAATAGATAGTGGGGATTGGGGAAACTTCCCCTTTAAATCGGACGGGATGACTTGTTTGATTTTATCCAGTGTTACAACATCAAACAAGATGGTTCAGTTTACCCATCTAGCGACAAGGAGGCCCCAGTGGCTTATGAAACCACATTTGACTTGTAGTCCTCTTCATAATACAAATGGTTATTTGCTTCAATTATAGTGTGAAGTCAATTAGTAGATCAATAACAAAATAAATCAACTTGGGTTCTGTGTGTTATTTTGTCAATTTAATTTCTTTTCTGTTTTTTGTCTTCTTCTTTTCTTTTTGTACCAAACAGAAAAACCAAGATGATTCAGGTGTGCCCATCCCTTGACAGGAATGCCCTGGCCTATTCCACCACATCGATATCAGCCGTCCTCATCAATTCGCTGTTCCGCTTCTACTATGTGACGCTGTTCATAGATCACTATCAGATCTCCGAGTCGTGGTTCCACATTGCGCAGGTCTTCTACATGATCTGGAATGCCGTCAACGACCCGCTGTTCGCGTACTGGCAAGACAACTCCAGCATCAAGGCGTTCCGCTCTCGACGCCACGCCATCATGTACGGCGCACCTTTATTCGTGCTGAGCTTCCTCGTGCCCTGGTTCCCATGGAAAAACTACGAACCTGGTGAATGGTTGATAGGCGTGCACCTCACCGTATCCCTGTGCTTGTGGGATGCCCTCTTCACGTTTGTCATCCTGTCGCACTGCGCGCTCTACGCCGAGATCTCGACGCGCCATGAAGACAGGCTCCGACTGACAAGGTACGCCACGGTGGCGTCCATGATAGGGTCGACCTCGGTGCTCTTCTGCGAGTTTTTCTCTGACAACATGAAGAACTTCCACGCCTTCCAATGTTGGTGCGTTTTTGCTGCAGCTCTCAGCTGGGCAGGGATGTACTACACGGGCAAAAATGTGCGGACGCAAGTTCAACTCCAAACACAAACTCCTGATCCAGACATCAAGTCTGCAACCAAAAAGGCTTCCTCGGACTACACTCTGTCCCAGTTCAAAGAGATCGTCCTTGGCAGGAACTTTCTGATTTTTATACTCACAAACTTTGTTCACATTTTCCACTCTGAGTATGGAGTCAACTTCCTGTCAATTTTTGTGACGCAGCTAATTCCAGAGTCGGACTTTCCTACCTATCTCAGGAAACTCATGTTTGGGTCGACTTTTATTTTACCTCGGGTAAGTGAAATAACACTGAGAACTACTACCTGGCTCTAATACACCGTTAAATGCCAACAGATGAAATATATTGTTTGTTTTATCCAGCATGAAAAGATAATAAGCATTCCTTTGAACTAAATGTATGTAATTGGGCAGGGTATTGAATCAGGTCAGTGCCAATCTAATAATTTTAAAGGCCAATGCAACTCTATAATCCTACTGTATACATCGTAACATGCTTGTTTATTTCGCATAACATTACCCCGACTTAGATTTCTGCTGTGGAAGAAATATGTGCAAACACTATCGGGTGGACCACTATTCACGCGAACGCTGGAGGCCGCCATTGTTAGGTCTGTGCGGACTACTGAGATAGATATATGATGCATTCCTGCATTCACCGGACCAAACCATTGTTTGAATACTTGTATACGCTTTGATGAGGCTGCAAATCAGTGAAAAGATTTTTCTCTCTTTTTGTTCGGCCATCCGCACAGTCGTCAGAATTTGCGAAGCATGTCGGGTAGTAACACGAACATGGCCGCTCCCATCATCTTTTGCCGCCGTAACAATTTGGGTATGTTCACAGAAGGATTTCATGGGATCCAGTAGGCCAAAAATGCCAAGTCATGTATAAATTTAATGTCTGTTCACCCTCTAAATGATAATATCAGCCGAAAGCCACAGTTTCATTGTCCTTTAACTAAAAATAAATTATTATATTATTGAATGGATGTGTGTATACTTTAGCAATTACTATCTGTGTAAAATTATTCATGAACAAATGTCTCTTTCTCCTTTCTTGTTGTTGCAGATTCTTGTCCTGTTAATAAGTGCGTTAGTGAGTCGCTTTGGTTACTACCGTGTGCTGATCTGGTCATTCTACTTCAAGATGGCGTCGGGCTTCCTGATGTTCGTGGCTGGATCAAGTCACACACTCTTCCTCGTCTTCTTCCTACTCTTAGACAGGTATAAAGGTTGATGATTATTATACAGATGTTAATTGGTGGTGGTGGGAACATCACAGAGTGTTTCCTCCCAAGGGATTTGAAATATCATTGACCACAATACAGTGGAACCTCCTTATGAATAACAAAGTCATTGGGACCATGCAATTTGCCTTGTATCTTAATTGTTATATGATGACATAAATGGTACCCTGGGGTACCAAACGAATATCCGCCATTTTGTTTCATTATTTATTTATTTTTTAGGGCTGTACCAGGGTATAGCGTGCATACAATCGCGCGCTGCACTGCATACACAACGCAATACGGTTGTGCTTTGAGTGGACACAAGATGGCGCTACACAACGCGGTACCCCGGGGTACAACGGTACCCCGGGGTACCGCGTGTGTCATCATATGTCAGTGTAAAAAACAAAAGGGCCAGCAAAATCACCTACAAATTTCATATTAAAGAGGTTTTATCAGGGCTCTTTGTAAGGAGATTCCATTGTACAGTTTATGATGATAGCCTGTCTATAAAGACTGGCAGGGGAGACAGAAAAGTGTTCTATTAAGAGAAGTGTGTTAATTTATATGCAATCTGCTTCCAAGGGATTCAAAATCAGTGGTCTTTGTAGATATGTGGTCTTTATATACAGGCAGTGCCTAAAGCAGGTTAGCCTGTTATACAGATCATAATAATGACATAATAGGGAGTAGTCTGAGGCCTTATTCTGATAATAATAATATCCTTGATTTATATAGCGCCTATCACAATTGATAATCATCTCTAAGCACTTTACAATTATATTATTACCCCGGTCATCGGATACATTCTGTAATCAATCCAACACGCAAAGTGCACATTTCCCACTCCCTGGGGATCATTCCAGCCACGGGCAACCTTGTGGGTACACACAATGCTAATGTTCCATCCTTCCGGGTACCCATTTATACACCTGGGTTGAGAGCAGCAAATGTGGATAAATTTTCTTGCTGAGGCAATACAAACGCGATGGGCATACTCTGGGTTCGAACTCGGGACCTCACGATTGGAAGGCATGCGCTCTACCAATTTGCCACACCACCTCCATTGCATTGCATTTTATAAGGTGCCACTCACAATTTGCTGTTCCCACAACCATTATTACCCATAGCATTCAAATGTCTTCCGGTCTTCCCAATACGGTATCCCGATAATTTCCCAAATATTAACTTGTCCTTTGCGGGGGAGGGGGGGGGGGGGGGGGGGGAGGTTAATCTAGGGGGAAATATGCACTGTTGTATTTAGAGGAAATTATTTGCTTAAATATTTTCAAGTTAATACATTGTTAGAGTAGGAAATAATATGTTGTCACAAAATGTATTCCTTGAATAACCTGATAATCTCCCAAGAACAAGGTGTTACGAAATTATCGGCAGTATGGGAATTATATATTATGTGAACTGCCCTTAAAGGGAAAGTTGAGTTTTGGTAGAGAGGGCGCTAGACTACTTAATTGGTTTGTGAGGTAATGAAAAACTGAGTGTAAAATTTGAAAGAGCATAATATTTAAACAATAAAATCATCTTTGTTTGATCAAAATCGGTTCAGAAACGGCTGAAATATCCATAAATATAACAATTTGTAATAAACCCGGGGCCCCGGGTTTATTAGAGAATTTTGAACCAGCCGTTAAAAATTCAAAAAAATGCTTCCTCTTTTCAAAAAGTTACAAATAGGTATTTAAATAGTTGTTGGTTATTTCTCTATCTAATCACTATTTCAACAAAGCATCACATGCACAATATTTTATTCAAAATGGTTAAAACCGATGAGTGTTTAGAGAGCGCCCTCTTACGTTTTAACGGCTCTTTTTGAATGATAACATGATCTTTACTACGTCATTTGTAATTTTGTGTTCCTTTCTAGTTATAACTATTAGTTTGTAATGTAATGATGCAGGTTTTGGTTACTAAAATTCAGTTTCACTAAAACTGTACTCTCCTTACCAGAACTCAACTATCCCTTTAAATTGAATGTTGCCTTACTTAAAGATTTTAATACTATTTTACTGGGTATTTTTTTATTTGCCCAAGTTTAAGAGCAATTTTCTTCAGACCCAGTGAATTGGGAGTTAAAAGCAAGGTGAAGTGTGAACTGTAATTTGACATTTTTGTTTTGTATTTATACTGCCAGAAAGCACCTTCTATCTAAGACCTTACTGCACCGTAACTTTTTCAGGAAAATTATATTCAGGCTAGGGTCTATGGAGAATACATGTTAATTGCAAAATCAATCAGTCTTGAATAGGTTAAAATCATATTACTCTGCACACGGGATACAAATCATGATGATTATGATATAATCATGTAGATGCAAGCAAAATAATACTTTGTTTGTAAATTAATGTAGAAAGAATAACATATAAAGGTTGCAGCAGCGCACGAAACGTTGTGATCTTTTAGATCCCTTGTTGACCATACATTGCGAGACAAACGAATATCACTAGCGATATTATTTCCGATACTATATCCGCAATGAGTAATATATGTAGCATTATAAATGTTTATTTGTAACTACTACAGGAGCCTTGCAAGTGCGATCTTCGCATTTTTCAACCTTTGTCTGTCGGACATCATTGATGAGGATCAGAAGAGATACAGTAGAAAGTGAGTTTACATTATAGTGGTCAAGTGTGACGTCATCAAAAACCTATTTTTAGAATTTCCAAATTTGAACTTCATTTTCCGAAAGAGCATCAAAAATAATATGTTAAGTATTGGCTGAGATATGCCCATCCGAATGAAGTTATTACAGTAGGAAATTACTGTTATTTTTCTCAGGTTCATAACGATACGAACCAGAGCAAAATAACAGTGATTTCCTATTGAAATCTATTTATTCGGATGGTCATATCTCGGCCAATACTTCACATATTCAATTGATTTCCAACCTTTGGGCATTATTTGTTATGCTTTTCCGGAAAATGACCTCGGTTCAAATTGAGAAATTCTAAAAATAGATGTTTATAAATGCTGATGTCACAGCTTCGGTACTCTATTGTTCTACCTATTACTTGGTAATTCAATGATAAAGTAGGGCTCAACACTAGCACCTCTGCTACCAAAACTGGTGATGGACAAGGAAAAAGTCATAAATTGTCTGGTCTGCTTGCTCGATCGGGCAACTAAATTATTGTTCAACTACGAGAGAACATGGTAATTTCATTTGTGTAAATCTCAACTAGAAGTAAGAAGGACATTTTATATTGGGGCAAGTAAAACTGTAAAATGTATGATTTTACTTTCCCGAACGGGCCAGTACAGAAAACAAATATTGTTTAGGCTAAAGTTGATAAATTTAGTAGAATACTAGCCCAATATAATAGTTATGAGGTGTTGTGCCCTGGCATAGATGGTTGTAGCACTTATCCCATATTATTGTAGGTACATGTATGTGCCTCTGTGAAGTCAAAAATGTGGGTCTCTGGAACTATCCTATCACGCAAAGGTTGCTATCGCTATTATTAACTACTACTTATTTGGAAAAAGAATAGTTATATCTCATTCTCATCTTTACCACTGTTTCCTTCTTATTCTATGAACTCTTGTCATTTTATCATACAGACTTTTAGTATCCTCTTCCTTATCACTCAGCTAATATTCTTTCCCTTTAAAAGGATAAAAAACGGTGGAATTTTTGCTTGCTGTTACTGATAGGGGCATAATTTGTGTCACTTCTAGTCATATTTACTCTTGGGGTATCACTACTAATGGAAATAATCTGCTGCTATGTCAGTAGTTAAATGTAAACCACTTTTGTTAGTGCAAGATCAGATGACGTTTCATGTGTTACCATTGAAAAGCATGGCAGCCTTCAGTGTTCAGTTAAAAAACAGATAATAGTGGTTTCAAAAGCATTGACTGTTTTAATAATGAGTGGTACCCAAGAGCATAGCTGCCAACTGTTACGAACAATTCGTAATTGTTACGAATTTCCCACCCTCTTTAAGAAATTACGAATACTCCTTCTATAATTACGAATTTTGAAGAAAAAAAAAAAAAAAAAAAAATTTGTTTTTGTTTTTTGTGTGTTCGTTTTCACGTTTTTAAACGTATAGAGACAACGTTTAAACGTAAATCTGACCAAATCATACCTAGTAATTGTGTAAAAATGATGAAAAATTGGGCCATGGACGCCGGCCGCAATGGACTCCGCGCTTCACGCTTCAGAGCCCTAAAGCGACCCCTGGACCCCGGCTAAAGGGACTTCGCGCTCGTGATGTGTGCTTCGCGCACATGATATTCAGTTTTGCGTAAATGTTACTAATTTAAAATTCCAAATGTTGGCAGCTATGCCCAAGAGGAAATATACGACTAGAAGTGACGGGAAATATGCACTTATAAGTAACAGTAAGCAAAATACTGAAATTTAATTATCTTTCTTTTGTAACTGTCAGTTACCCGCTGTCGTCCAGCGTCTTTGGCTACAATGCGCTCTTCACCAAGCCAGCCGTCTCCGTAGCCCCGATGGTTGTCGTGGCGATCCTCAACCGCTTTGGCTACAAGGAACTGCAGGAAGAGACGTTATCTCCCGGCGACACGCATCTTCTCCATAGTGCCATGTTCGTCTTTGCCTGTTGCGTCCCTCTTCTCACCGGGGTGCTACAGTTCCTTATTTGGCGAAACTATACCATCCGCGACAGCCACATTGTCGTCACCAAGCATGTTGAAACTACATAGAAGAAACCCGATTTAATATAAAAGTCCCTGTCACAGTGAAACCCACAATGATTTTGTCATACAAACGGTACATTTTACTATCATGGTTGAATTTTGTACAAAATGAGTATTGTCGTGGAAGTGGTCAAAATGAAATTTCAGATGCTTTTACGACGGGAACAGACCGAGAAGTCCAGAAATGTTGTGGTTATGTCACAGGTCTAACGTACGACGCCGATTTCGGCATCCACAACATGTCATTTTATCGTACGAATGTTGTATGATTGTCATATGATGTTTTCACGACAAGAGTAAGACAACAATTTTGTGGATCTTGCCTTCTTGACTTTTTGAACAGTGGTCGCTATAAGTGCCAATGCATGAGACATTATACAGTTGTTAACTGGTGGTGGAGGGAATAGCACGGAATGTTCCCGTACGAGGGATTTGAAATGCTATTGAGGGAAGATTATAAGTCCCGAGACATAGTCGAGGGACTTATTTTCTTCACGAAATAGCATTTTAAATCCTGAGGGAACATTCCATGATCCCTGACAACAAAGTTAACACTTCAGTGCCAGGGATGTTAATGCTCTATGACATCTGTATGTATTGTAACTCGCAAAAATGCGAGCTTGGCACTTAAGGAGTTAACAACTGTTATATCATCTGATTGTTTAACGAATTGAAATCATAATCTGTTTCGTGGGGTTTTTCACTCCCTAGGCACACACTGCTCACTCACCTGTGCACAGTCGATGGTCGTAGTTTGCCATTCTCCGCCCTAATATCTCAATAATCTCATCATGTTCAGATCACTGCATTTCTATCGGAAGTATTTTTCAATTGTTTTCCTTGATTATGTTGATGATCAGCTCACTTTCTGATCCAACTGTACTGAAAATCAATGATTTTCGTTTGAATTTGACGCCATTTGTGAAATGAATGATTTTGTAGGCGTACCATACGGTACGGTATAGCAGTGCGATACGATACCGGTGTATGTGTACATTTGTGTACCAATGGGTATACGGTTGTTGTTGTTTTTGTAATGTTAATTGAATGTAAGGGTGGGTTATATTACCTCGCTGGCCATGTACTGTAATATATGAAATTATGTGGAAAACTGTGTTAAGCCAATCAATGACGGGTATTTTACTAAGTCAGATGATATATTATAGTATTGATCAAAGTTCAGAAACCTCAGATAAATCCATAGATGTATATTATGGCCAAATCTTCATTATTGATTTTGATATGAAAATTCATTGTATTAAGCTTGGGATTTGTAAGATAGTGATTGAAAAAAAAAACATGTATGTATTTTTGTGCTCTTGCTTTTGTGTGCCATAATTTTAGCACCTTATACCATCATTATGCGGGATGTGTGGATACTGTCATATTTTTGAAATACTTTTAATATATACAGCTGAAATATTTACTTTTTATATTGTAAGAGTAACAAACTAAATGAATGAAAAGTAGTTGAAAAGAATGATTAAGTAATCTATTTTCAGTGAATATATCTTAATATCCATTTGATTTTATATTTATTTTGAAACAATTTTTACCATTGAAAAGGTTTCAAAAATACACTCTGATAATAATCATTTTTCTCAATATTTATTTGATCCTACTCCAAATACAATGTTTTTAAATCCTACAAATAAAGATGAAATTGTAAGGATTGTGAAAACGTTTCAATCAAAAACATCTTTTGGATACGATGGAATTAGTATAAAATGTTTGAAACAAATAATTAATTATATTTTATCCCCTTTAGAATATATATTTAATTTGTCATTAATAAATGGAATTTGTCCTGATTCGTTAAAAATCGCGAAAGTGATCCCTGTCCATAAGAAAGATGATCGAACACAAATAACTAATTATCGACCAATATCGCTACTCCCGGTTATTTCTAAAATTTTAGAAAAGATAATTTATACTAGATTAGATTCATTTTTATTAACAAATAATATACTTAACTTATCCCAGTTTGGATTTAGAAAAAAAAATTCAACTGATTTCGCAATTACTCAATTGTTAGATAAAATTATAGATTCATTATCCAATAAAGAACATGTTATTGCTATATTTATGGACCTGAGCAAGGCCTTTGATACTATTAATCATAATATTTCATTTGATAAATTACACAATTATGGGATTAGGGGAATTGCATTATCTTGGTTGAAAAGTTATTTATTTAATCGGCAACAATTTGTTTTTATTGATGGTAAAAGTTCATCAATGCAAAATATTCAATGTGGGGTTCCTCAAGGATCCATACTTGGACCTTTATTATTTTTGATTTATATAAATGATATTATTAACTCCTCTTCTGTTCCTTCTTTTATTATGTTTGCCGATGATACAAATGTTGTATTTTCTCATAATAATTTATTGGAACTCATTCATACTTTGAATTTAGAATTGATTAAGATTTCTTCCTGGTTTAAATGCAATAAGTTATCCTTGAATATTAATAAGACAAATTTTATACATTTTCAAACTTCATATTTGGATAATGAAACGCAATATAACATTGAGATCGATGATTTATTATTAGAAAGTAAAACCCACATTAAATTCCTTGGTATTATTATCGATAAACATTTAACATGGAATCAACACGTTTGTTATATAACATCCCTCATAGCGAAAGGTATTGGTATACTTTATAAAACTAAATATTTACTTTTACAACATTCTCTTGTTATGTTGTATAATACTCTTATTTTACCGTATAATACTCTTATTTTACCGTATATTAATTATTGCAATATTGTTTGGGGAAATTGTAGTAAAACAAATCTTGATAAAATTGTTCTTTTACAAAAGAAAGCAGTCAGAATTTGTACTAAATCTGTATATTTAGCGCATACAGATAGTTTATTTTATCAATTGAATATTCTTAAAGTTTATGATATTAACAGCGGTATTTATGTTTAAATACTTTTAAAAATTACTTCCCCCTGTTTTTGATGATTATTTTGTTTTAAATGAAAATATACACTCTCATTTAACACGTACATGTCATAATATTCATTTGAATAACCCTAAAATAGTATTAGCTCATAAGTCAATACGACACCATGGGCCTGATATATGGAATACTTTGCCTGAATTTATAAAACAAATAACCTTTCTAAATTCATTTAAAAGAAGGATAAAAGATATTGTGCTGAATCAATATTTAAAATAAAATACAAAATTGATTTATAAGTTTCATTCCCTGTATAGTGTTATGATGGCAGTGAACTTGCGTTTTTGTAATTTAATGATATTTTGTATAATTGAATGAGTAATTTGTTAGATATTTTCATATTTTGTATAAATTAGTATATGGTTTTCAAGGGCTAGCGTGTACTTTAATTATTTGCACTTGCACCACTTCCTTCTCCTTACTTTCTTTTCTTTCTCTCTATCCCATATGTCATAGGTTGTATACATAATTTAAGCTTACATTAATTTTTCTTTGGGGAGTCACGCTATCAAGCTTGCAGCTTATTGTGACTTCCCATGCAACTTTCCTACTATACTGTATACTATTATGTTGTATAGTTATTCTTTATTTACTTATTTTGTATACAATTGTTTAATGTACTTAAGCACAATTGTGATATTCATGATTTGTATTATATGTTGTTAAATAATTGTTTTGTATTTATGTTATGTTTTGAAGTTGCAAAATAAATGAAATGAAATTAGTTGTTAGGCTTTCTTGCAACCTATGATAATGGATAGCGTCAAATTCTACTACAATTTAATTTACTTTCCCTGGG
This sequence comes from Echinarachnius parma, assembly GCA_037951105.1. NCBI lineage: Eukaryota > Metazoa > Echinodermata > Echinoidea > Clypeasteroida > Echinarachniidae > Echinarachnius > Echinarachnius parma. Next base: position 98,162 of record JBAMJV010004608.1, on the reverse strand, counting down.
ACTGTGTTTAACAGGTAGTGAACAGATTTTGAAAGTAACAACTCACAAATGTTTGTGTGAAACATAATGTATTGATGCTTTTTTTTAATAATCATAGTTTATTTTGATATTATACTTATATCAAGCTTTGTATTCTTATAAAGATAATTATAGTGTCTTTCTTTTCATTCCATAATTATGAGGATATTTTTGTACTTTTGAAATGAGTCATGTACGGCTGAAATATTTTATTTACATCTGAAATTATTGACTTGCCGAAGAGCAATAATATATCTGTTGTATAAATTTTGCATTTCTGTGTTCAACTTGATTTTTATAGGTAATTGCAAATAATTATATTATATTAGCAAGTAATTAAAATGAGTTTACCTTGTAAGCATGATTAAATCAATGAACTCAAACTCTAAACCTGGTGATTATTATTAGTCTTTTAATTGAAGTCAAGTCTTTTATTGATATTTGTCAGTATTTACTTATACAGTCAAACCTCATTATAACGAGCATGTTGGGTCCATTCTTTTTACCTCGTAATATCAAAATTTGTTATACCGTCGGTGATATCACGTACCGGCGAATGTTTGATTCTGCGCGCTAACGAGATTTCGAGAAAAATGCGTTTAAAAGTTCCCCAACTTCTTCTATCATAAAATAAACAGTTTTAAACAATCAAATTGCAATAAAAGTTCGAAGGTGACGAGAGAGGAATATTCTCTTCAATATGACCCTGAAAATAACCTACCTTAAGCTCTCGATTCTGTGTAATATCACTGCATAGATCGTTGGTCGGTACGTAGAGGCACTCGCATTGAGCAGTTTGAATCCAGAAATTTTAAACGCGTTTTTCTCGAAATCTCGTTAACGCGCAGAATCAAACATTCGCCGGTACGTGATATCACTGACGATACATGTATCAGGGCTTAAAAACAACCAAATACATGGAACCCGGACCTGTGAAACTACTTCGCTACATTAGGTACCTCGTTATAACAGAAGCTCATTATAAAGAGGTTCCACTGTTTACCAGACCCTTTCTTTCCTGTGGAAATCTGCCAATTAAGTCAGAAATTATAATAATGGTCTCTAAATAGAGTATCCGTTGATAAATACTGTGTTATGTATGGGGGGGGGGGGGGGGGGGGGGGGTAGTCCGTCTCCAAAAAAATTAACGGCTGATGCCAAGACCACTGGTTTTGACAACTTGTTATTTTGATATACATGTAGCTATTACTCTTCCTGATGAAAATCTATAGAATATATGTACACAATATGCAAACTAATGCAAACTTCCTTCCATCTTAAACCAAAATTTCGAAGCAAAACAAATCGGGGAAGGACGGAGAGAATCTTGTTATTCAGAAACATTTTATTTTCAAGCTTTATATCTTATTGTGGCACTGAAAGTCTCGTGGGTACCTGGAATATAATCTCCATTATACGTACCAGCAATAGTAATCTCCGCTGAGGAAGGATGAGAAACTTCACTTTACAATAGTGTTCATATTCATTCGCATTTCTTCTTTTTTTTTGGCGTATCAGCAGCCAGCAGCTGCATGTGAGGTCGGGAAGCAAAATTATAAGGCAAAATACCGTAGCGACCCCCCCCCCCCCCCCCCCACCCCCCCTTCCCGAGAAAAACGTTCCTCTTATGCATTTTGCAATGTTATTCAATATTGGCAGCCTTTGACTGTTCGAAGGTCCGAGGAAGACGGAAAAGCTTCGCTAATTAATTTCAACCTCGTGCATTTCCAGGTATTAGTATCATCGATACAATGATCCTCTCTATGAGAAGAGATGAGAAACTTCACTAAACATCTATTCAATAACAGTTCTATTAATTAATGTCTAAAGTATCGCATTTTAAAAGGGACTTTCTCTAATACATTAACATTTCGTATGCAGTAAAGCACTTTTCGACATATATATAATACACATTTCGATACACGAATAAACTCCTTTGAAAAGTTCTCTCCTTTGAGTTTGATTATTGTTGTAATTTTTATTTGGATATACAGTCATGTATATAACTTTTCCTAATCAGGTAAACTGTTCTAAAGAAAGTGTTCAAATGAGTGCTTGCAATTTAATTTTGCAATCAGAGGTCAATTAAATTATGCATTTTGCAATGTAATTCGATGTTGGCATGGCTACAGCCTTTGACAGAAGGTCCGCGGAAGACTGAACAGACTTGCTAATTAATTTCAACCTCGTGCGTTTCCAGGGTAGTGTAGTATCATCGATATAAATGTTTTACACAATACATTTCAAGGGGGGGGGGGGGGGGGGGGCAACGGGTGCGTGCACTTCCAAGAGGGTTAAGGAATGCTGCCCGATTACCAACATTTCCCGTTAATCACCCAAGCCCCCCCCCCAGCCCTCCCCCCCCCAAAAAAAAAATTAATAATAATACAAATAATAAAAAATTATATATAATGATAATAATAATAATTAATAAATAAAAAATAAATAATAATAATAATAGATAAATGAAAAAATCAAAATAATAAATAAATAAAGACCAAAAACTGTGTATGGACTTTGCCAAATTTTGTATGAATTTGCCCGAATGTGACATGCTTTTGCCCGAATGTGGGGTGCAGTTCCAGTTGCCAGGCGAATCTCGCCGTTTTCAAAACTCCCGAGGGGCTGCAGCCCCCATAACCCCCTGGTCTCCCGTCTCGTACGCCTATTGGGGGGGGGGGGGGGGGGGGGGGGGGGAGGGAGGCGATAACGAGTTTAACACGAGTTACGAATTGTGACTAGGTATGATTTGTCTCAAAATGCATCACGGGGCACCGCACGCGCAATTTATCTTCTTGAAGTTAGGTTGACTGATCTCTGCCAGTATAAAACTCAGACGCACAGTCCAACCACACCCACACTTATTACACAAATCTTCGGAGCTACATTGCTATAACGATCGACTCTGCAAGGATAAACATTCCGGTAAAGTAATACACTCATCATAGAGTTTTGGTTATAATTCTTTATATTTCCTAATTCTTTATAATTCTTTATATTATCTTGAATGATAATTCTTTATATTTTATTCCCGGCATCAAACATATTTTTTTTCTAATTTTGTTTCTCAAGTATCATTCATTTTGGAAAAATACCTACTGTATAATTTATGACAATATACTAGCTGGCATCGTGTATTCGATCGGGCAAATTGCGCGCTAATTTTCAGACAAAATTATATTATTTTAATAATTGTTGACAATATCATCTGATTTAGGGCAACATTTATATATCTATTCGTTTTCAGGCAAATCGTTGTCTCGGGTTTGTTGAGGACAGGAAGAATGCGGATATATTCGCGCAACTGTCGATCAGCCCCTGAGAAAATGTACCCTCGCTTACATTTTTAGCCATACTTTTTCGATTTTTAATGTATAAAGACAAAACGTATATAACTGCATCTTGAGTGATTTGGGTCCTCTCGACATTAAATTAAAATATGTTATGTTGATTCATCTCCGTCTTGTATTTAACATTTGCTAATTAACTGAACTTTCAATCGACAAACTGCATAATATGCACACTGCAACAAAATAAACTAAATTGTTTATGAAATGTATAATTTATGCAGTGCTTGTTTAAAAACAACTTTTGCTTAATGACATGCTCATGATCGAACAGATTAAAGCGCGACATCGATCCGACATGAGTCCGCCGACGACCTCCTCCAAAGACCAGCCTCGCCTGATGCTCCTCTGCACGGCGCGGTCGACGGCCACGGGTCTGCTGCGGAGTCTTTCTCAGCTCCCCGACGCCAGCGTCTACTTCGACCCGTACTACGCGTGCTACGAGGCGGAATATAACCTGAAGCAGATGGGAAAGACTGTCGACCACGAGGCCGAAGACATACCCGATGACGACTGGCGCAAGGCTGCCGAGATGATTGCCGGTCAGGACTGCAGCAACGTCGACATCAAGAGGCTTAAGTGAGTATCGTTATCTTTAAGAATATGGCCCAAATTCGTTATCAGTGGCACAACTGAAGTCCAAGCTTAAAATATAACAGTAATTACCAGTGACGGTTTCAACCCGGGTTTCAACCATGCATGACGCATCTGTAAAACTTATCTAGCTCTTTGTCTAAATTATCATTGCAAAATACCTCTGCAAATTAGGCACCCAGGTAAAGTATAACCTGACAATATACTTCAAGCGCTGCAGTTATATTTTTCGTTCTAAATATATATCATATCACATTATGTTTGTAAGTAAGGTTACACATGTTTCGATATACTTTGAGTAGCATATATTACTCGATATGTACCATGAATTGGTAATTTTGACCAAAAGTAACAGCTCGTTATTCCGAATGTTCGTTATCTGACAGTGGCGTACGTAGATCTGTTTTGAAAAGTGTGGGGGGGGGGGGGGCTGATGCGGGGGAGCGGAGCGACCAAGCCCGAGGGCGCAAAGCGCCCGAGGCGGGAAGGTGTGGAAGGGGGTATCCCCCTCCCACGGTAAGGAGCTTTTGCAATTTTCACTAGAAATAACGAAATCTGGTGCATACCTTGGAATTAATTTGATATATTAAAATTTAAGCATGACTTTATTCATCTCCCTCTTAATTAGACCGATATACAAACACAAACGAACCTATTTTCATTTTATATTTTTGGTTCATGTTGTATTCCTCCAAATAATCAGAAAAATATAACATAATTTTGCATAATGTATATGGATGTTCCAGTACAGAAAGGAAATTACATATACATGAAAATGTACATCAAATATATGAACTACGTGCGGATAAATACAATTTGAGGTTTTTAAGTTGAGCTTAAACTACTAAAAACTAGACAGAAAAACAAACACCCTCTACCTCTACCTCTCCGCCCCCCCCCCCCCCCCCCTCCTCCCATCTATACACTAACTCGCTCACAACTTCTCCGAAAATCTGCTCACATTCCTTCGCGTATAAAGGGTGTATTCTTTACAGCCTTAAAATTAAGTCTTATTCTGATTTTACTGTTTCCCATTTTTGTTAGTGTAGCCCTAATTTCCCCATTTTAATTGCTATTTTCTTTTCTTGACCCTTATAATCTAAAAGGAGTTTCTGTATTTTATCAATGGTTAGTAATACACGCCCTTTTCCAAATACATACAAATATATTTTACCATAAAAATGATAGTATAGGATTTCTCGTTCAATTTCTTAAGTTGGCCACACGAATTAATTTTGTGTACATTCAATTTCGCCGATTTTGTCACCGCAGCTGTATTTTGCAGTTCAAATTCGTTTTTTAGCATTCGAATACATATAACAATCATTCGAAATAATTTTATTTGCATTCGATTTAAAACGTGTTTCTATTTCGTATAATTGTCATTCAATTTAAAGCGAGAAAATTCGTGGCGAAATTGAATGCAAATAGCGTGTTTTTTTTAATTGAATGCTAAAAGTGGTAATTCACTTGACCTGCAATTTTGAACCGCAATTGCAAGCCGCCAGCTCAATTTAGCGAAATTGAATGACACGCTTATCAAAACGAATGAGAAGCTTACGAAATTGGCCGAGAAAACCTATATTACAATTGTGTATTTAATTTGAATTACCTGACAATCCAATAAATATATCTCACCAATCTAAGTCCTTTATTTCATCTAAAACTCAACACGTTTTTCAAAGCTTGCCATATCATTTTATACAAAATTAAAATATATGTTTTTCTTTTCCTGTTTACAGTACGAACATGACGAACATAAATTATCTTCAACAATCCAAAGCTAAATAAATTATCTTTGATATAAATTGCCCCATGCAGTAACTTAAATTGAAACACTCTCTGCCTCCCTATCATTAATGCATATTCTTGGTCTAAAAAACATTCACTTATTTCTGTTTAATTATAATAATTGTTTCCATCCCGTATCTGTAAAATTTAAATCATATATATGACTTTTGCAATTCTCTAATAAAATAACCATATATTTTTCGAGATGGTACATTCTTAAAGCTGAATTTTTGTTCCAAAAGATGTAGGTTTATTTTATAATTAGTTAAGTCTACCTCACAAAAATTGTATAAAACCTGACTCATTTGTCCAATCCCTCAAAATCTCATGATATGTATCAATTATTGTAAGCAAATTCTCACTTCTCATACCATGGTTCAAAAAGCCTTCCCTCCCTTTTAAGCTATAATAAAATAAAATAACTTCCATCCCAAATTCTTTTCTCCATAGGTCGTTTCACCCGCAGTATACACTGCGTTCTAACAAATATTTCAAAATTAATAATTTTAACTCCACCATAATTATAATTCTGGTACATATTTTTTTCTTTTTATACAATCTTGCCCTCCCCATATAAATTAAAATTATATTTTATCCACTTCTATATATACCCATAGGGGGACAACAGTGAGGGCTGAAACATAATTTAACTTTGACAATGCATAAATTTTCAAAGTATTTTAAAGGGACTTAGTAACATTGTCCAAATCCTCAAAATTCAATTGGAATGCTAGCGGTTCCCTCATATCTTGTTTTATTCATATTAGCAATAAAAGCATGGGACGATTGAAGTGTTTGGATATGAAATTATCTACTGGACTTTTCAGCCGTGTACAAAGTAAGTTCAATGAGTAAGTGAATATCACTTTGCATTTTCGATCATTTCTCGGCCAAATAACATCCAATTAACTTGAAATTTTCACACATTACTTTCTGGACATATCATAATTATCACCATGACACCAATCCACATTTTATTAACCACGCATCACTTTTTACACTTGTCAACAAAGTTACTAGATTCCTTTAACCATTATAGTCAAATTCCGTTGTTTTGTACTTAATTGTACTTAATATATTTCTTGCCAGAAAAATTAATTCCTAAAATTTTGACTTCCCTAACAAATTTTCCCAATAAAGGCCCATCTGGTTTTTCAGTTTCCTCACCCATATACATAAAAAGTGTCTTTAAACCATGCACTAACTTTTTTCAAATTCTTCAAATATATATTGCAAACTTCTTTATGAGTCTACGTCTTTCAAAAAAATTGTCATATCATCTGCATATAACAATACTTGTCTTATTCCATGTTCCTCAAAGTGTTTCCCTTTAATTATTTTGTCCCTCCTTACTTCATGTGCCAATAGTTCTATGGCAACCAACCGGGCGACAATGGATCACCTTGTCTGACCCCCCTTTCTATATTAGAATAACCAGTGGAATACCCCCCATTCATAATACAACTACTTATACCAGTATATAATAACTTCACCCAAGAACAAAACGAATCACCAAAACCAAACAATGTTAAAGGGACTTAGTAACATTGTCCAAAGCCTCAAAATAAAATTTTAATTCTAGCGGTTCCATCATACCTTGTTGTATTCGTATTAACAATAAAATCATGGGACCGGTTTCGGTTTTTCAAATTTCCCTTTCGTTACAAAGATATGTACGATTGAAGTATTCAGATACAAAGTGAGTGCAGTGAGTTAGTGAATATCACTTTGCATTTTCGCTCATTACTTGGCAATGCAATGTCCATTTGACTTGAAATTTTCACACAATACCCTGTGGACATAATGAGATAACAACAATATACATTGCATCATCCCTTCATCACTTTTTGCACATGCCAACAAAGTTACTAGATCCCTTTAACACTTTCAACAAGTATTGATGGGATACAGAATCAAAAGCTTGTTCGAAATCTACCGCAATCAAAAACCCCTGTCCTTGCTTCAAGAAATGCTTAGAATGAAATTATTATCATCTATCAATCGAACCGCTTCCCCAATATTCCTGCCTTTTTCATATCCCACCTGATCATGAATTATTTAATTTAAAACCTTTTTAATCCAAGTTCCTGTGCATCTAACAATTAAATGTGACATTAAAAATGTGAATTCATACGTCAATATGTCTTCCAAGATTTCAACAATTAGCTGCTCAAAAGTGCGATAGATTAAAGGGGTAGTTTAGTTTTGGTAGAGAGGGCGCTGCACATCACAATTTTTTTGTGAGGTAAGGAAAAACTGAGTGTCGAATATTTAAGAGAACATGCAATTTTAATGGCAGAATAAACTAGATTTGGTCAAAATCGGTCCAGAAACGGCTGAAATATCAATAAATATATCTGATATTATAATTATTTGGGGCCCAAATAATTAGACGATTTTTAAAAAAATTTAAAAAATGCTTACACTTTTTCAAAAATTTTCAAAAGCGTTTTTTAAATAGTTGTTGATGATCTATCTACTTAATCATTATTTCAATAAAACATCACATGCATAATTTTGTATTAAAAAAATGGTTAAAACCAATGCCTTTTTAGAGAGCGTCCTCTTGTGTTTTAATGGTTCTTTTTGAACGATAACGGGCTTTTTACCTAGTCATTTGTAATTTTGTATACCTTCCGAGCATGGTAGAGTAATAACTATTAGTTTATAATGTTACTGTCCAGGTTTGGTTACTAAAGTTCAGCCTTACCAAAACTGTACTACCCCTTTAACATAGTTCCAAAAAACTGAAATACAAGAACCAACCCATTTTATCTTAATTAACTCATCGACTTACCTATATAGAAATTTAAATGTAATATTTAAAAAATGTAAATTAATACAATATGTCTTACAAGAGTTCAACAATTAGCAGCACAAAAGTGCGAAAGGTAAACTATATATGGAGCACAACCAAATTTAATTTGAGAAAAACAGAACATACCGGTACCAGTATTTTAGCAAGTTCAGCAAACAATAATACGATAATGGTCCTTCAAATAACATTGAACTTGCTATTAACAGTACTGTTAGTGCTGTAAAAAATCATGATTTTGTTATTGCACTTCTGATGTTTTATAGATATAAACTTCAGAGGGAAGGGATATAAAATGTTGTTCTAACATTTACTAAATATGCCTCTTCAATTAAGCAAACGTGGAACAGGAAAAGCAGAATAATATAATCCTACTATTCGTTTGAAGAGCATTGACCGTGCTCATTATTAGCCTTGTAAAATAATTAATTATTCCGCTCATTTTATTACATATACATTTATTACATATACATGTTGGCAGGAAAGACCCATGGGTCACAGAAATTCAAGATTTCTTTTTTCCTGCCAGGCAGCTTGGGGAGATTCACCAGGGGTGCTTTTATGCTTTTATGTTTTCTGATCGTTTTGTAAATTCACTATTCATTTTGTATCATACATTGTACTTTATTTTGAAATGCCGAATAAATAATAATAATAATAATAATTTATATGCTGGTATGTATTTTCAACAATAATATAAAGATCTTTATGATAAACTTGAATTGTCAAAACAATTGTTATGGGGGAAATGACATGAGAAAGAGCAACAGCCATGCCAGCAGAATGATAGAGTCGTTTCACATTTCGTGACCCTGTGTAAATATTTCCTATTATGTTAATTTTTTATTTAAAGGGTTCTAGTAACATTGTACAAATCCACAAAAGTTAATTAGAACTCCAGGGTTGCAGAAAGAGATACAATCGATTGTAAGTTACGATTGATCGTAAGTGAGAACATTTACGCGTTTCAACCAATCAGATTTGCGCATCTAGAACACGTGATGTGACTTACGATCAATTGCAACTTACAATCGATTGTTTCTCTTTCTGCAACGGGGCCCAGTAGTTCTCACATAACTCATTGAAATCGAATTACCATTAGAAGCCTGGAACAGATGCAGGTTTTCTGGAAGTGTTCGGATTTGGAATTCTCCCTGGGAGAACTTGCACTGTCCACAAAGTTAGTGCAACGAGTTAGCAAATATCACTTTGCACTTGTGCTCATTACTCGGTAGTTCGCTGCCCGAACGGCCTGCTATATAGCTGAGCACTACAGCTCAGCTCAGCCATTAGCTGCCGTATTGCTCACTCAGCCAATAGCTGCCCTATGTCATATTGGAACACGGGGAATTACGGACGTAACGATATGTAGCGTCGTTTATAGCGTTGTGTACGTGCATGTAGCTAGGTGGTGTGTGTTCACAAATCGCGTCCTGAATCGGGACTAATTACTCGGTCATATGGCATTCATTTACCATGGAAATTCCACACATCACTCAGTGGACATATCAGATCACAAATATACGCATTTTTTGTATTAACCCTTCCTAAGCAGTGGGCTACTAGCCTTCCTCATTTTGTGAATATGCAAAGAAAGTCACTAGATCACTGAAAGGGATAAGTACAGTTTTGGTTAAAAGGAATTTTAGTAACCATTACCTGCACCATAACGTTACAAACTAATATTATAACTCCACCATGCTCGAAAGGTATAACAAATTACAAACGACTAAAGCCTGTTATCATTCAAAAGGAGTCATTAAAACACAAGAGGGTGCTTTTTAAAAACGCATTGGTTACAACATTTGTTTATAAACAAATGTGCATGTGATGTTTTGTTAAAATAGTGATTAAATAGAGAGACAACTATTTAAAAAACCTTATTTGTAAATTTTTGAAAAAGTGCATTAGCATTTTATATTTTTTCTTAAAATACATGTATCTAATCAAATTTATGTGGGATGCATTCATTCCGATCGGATATGTTTATTGATATTTCAGCTGTTTCTAAACCGATTTTTATTAAATAAAGTTTATTCTGTCATTAAAACAGTATGCTCTTTCACATTTGACACTCATTTTTTCATTACCTCACAAAAAAAAAATTCTCGAAGCGCCCAAGGCCCTCTATACCAATTAAAACTCTAGAATATTTTTTTGCTGGTACGTTTTTTGTTTTGTTTTTCAGAGAAGCTTTCTATTATAAGCATTCCACGCATGTAATTTTGGCCATTAAATATTATATTTCTAAAACATGAAATTAGATAAGTCACGACAAGAACTTATGTCGCCGCAAAAAAACTGACGGCGTATCATCATGATCATGGCGGAATTGTTTCATATAAAAACACACCCCTGTCGTACATCCATTTTTCCGAAGGTTCGATTCTCCGAAAATGAAATCTGGTTCGCTATTCCGAAAACGAAGTATGGTTCGTTATTCCGAAAACGAAGTATGGTTCGTTAATCCGAATTGAAATGAAGTTCGTTAATCCAAAAATGAAATAGTTTTCGTTAACCCCAAAATGAAATAAACTTCTTTAAGTGAAAAATGATAGGATATAATGCAATGAATTGTGTGGATATTTTCAGAGAAGGATAATACATGTGTGCATATTTTCGGGCAATTCATACTCTCATATTGCGTACATAAACAAGTTATTACAAAATGTCTAAAGGTTCGGAAATCCCAACCATCTCCGTCGCTTCCTTCCTTTACTGAGGATTAGGGACATGATAGATCAACCCCCCTCCCCCCCCCCCCTCCTCCCCCCCCCCCCCCCCCCCATAACAACACGACGGCAACGCTGCTCCCCCTTTCATTTGATAAATAATAATAATGTTTGCGATTTATATAGCGCCTAATATGATTGATAATCATCTCTAAGCCACACCACTTGGTCATACCCACGGTTGGCGTCAAATTCAACAAAAATTACTTCCAGATTGTATATGACATCTTAACCCAGTGGCGGATCTAGGGGGGAGGGGGGGGGGGGGGGGGGTGACGGTAGAATGAGGTGGATTTTGATTTACCAACTGCCTCCTATATATAGCTATAATTATGGATATATTTATGGTTGAATTGAAAAGCGTTCTGGAAAGCTTTTCGCTTCGTCAACATCAATAGGCCGTAGGTGATACAATCTTACATCAATTTGTATCTTCTTCACTATATGTAAATAGTTTTTTTTCTCTCTAATGAAACTATAAAACATTCACAAAAATATTACAATGATATCAGTCTATTATGACTGAAGTCTTAAATATCACTTTCTGAAAAATCCTAATGAAGTAAATGGTTCGCTTTAATATTATGTCTTAATCAGGTATCGCGAACTGAAGAAATCTCTGGACAACCCCGAGTTGGACAAGGCGGCGGTCATATGTAAGTCCTCTTGCTCCCAGCTGGTGGGCAAGTACCAGTACCTGCCGGACAAGGCGAGTAACTACAAGTATGCGTTCATTCTCCGCCATCCGATCAAGGTATTCAACTCCTGGAGAAACGCCCTCCACACGACGATGACGACAATCCCGACATCCGCCGCCCAAACCGAGGATGGCCCCAAGGCACCCGTGGCTAAGGATGACTTCCACCACCGACGCGACTCGAACCCGAAGTACGTCTTCGCCGGCCACTTCTTCAAGTGCATGTACGACCTGTGGGTGCACGTCAAGGAGAACCTCGACCCGAACCCGGTGATCATCGACAGCGATGAGCTGCTGTCCGATCCGGCGGGGATGATGCCCAAGTTCTGCGAGGCCGTCGGCATTCCCTACACCACCGACATGCTGGCCTGGGAAGGCAACCCGGAAGCCACGGACCACTGGCACGTGGCCTTTACACCCATGCACAAGTACAAGCTGCTCAACATTTTCGTCGAGCGCGCGCTCCTTTCTACCGGGTTTTTCCCGCCATCGGAGATGCCAACCTTGTCCGACGTCCCTCCTTGCGTCCAAGAGAGCGTCGGGTTCGCCATGCCATACTATGAGGAGATGTACAACGCACGCATGAAACCATGAAGAGATCGCTATTGTCCTTGCATTGTTCTTACATTATCTTTTGAGGAAAATGTTTGAATACAATCATTATGGCCATTATGGATTAGATATAACACTCTATTGTAATTGGTTAATTTGCGTCCATTTGACATCATTCATTTTTTCATAGACTAGTTTTAACCCATGGACTTAGTATTGTTTGAGTAGACAGTTTCACAATAAACTTTTCTAGTTTGCTTCTTCGGCTTAGTCCAGATGAATAGACTATTATTTTGTTTTTCTTGGATGAATCAAAATCTACATAATTGCATAAACCCATGGGTTAATTTTAAATTTTGAATTAACAATAATGTGAGACATTTAATCCATGGACTAATTAAAGTAACCAATGTAGGCATACAAATGGACCTAACCCGCTGTTGATTATTTGGGACATTGAGTTTGTCATCAATGGCCTGAATTCTCATCAGTGGGTCGACTTGAGCTTGGCCTAAAAAAGACAAAGACTACCGGTAACACTTTGCACCAGCAGACCTATTGTAGCTATATGGTCCCCGGAGTGGTTTCCAGGGTTTCCTCTCATTATCCAGTCAATCCCTTGAGTTCTGATAATAGGCACAGGACAATGGGCCCTTTGAATTCAGTCATAGTATAACAGGTCATCAGAAATACAATGTCTAGGATGATCCAGGACGCAATTTGGCTGATGACAGACTATACTATGACTGAATTTCAAAGGGCCCATGGTCCTGATGCCTATAATCAGAACTCAAGGGATTGACTGGATAATGAAAGGAAACCATAAGAATATCTCCGGGGACCATAGCAACGAGACAATAGATATGCTGGTGCAAAGTTGGTTAACTCATAAAACATAATGAGGGTTTTATTCTTATTAAATTATGATTAAAAATGAGCAAAGAAAATGGGATTCCAACCCGAGACCTCCGGATTGCTAGACCGGCGGTGCTCTTACCGACTGAGCTATAGAAAACCCTATGACGGCATTCGTCCCAGAAACCCCTTAATTTTTGTTGCTCGTGAGGTCAGAAGCTATTATAAACCTGACATAAACATGAAGGATAGAAATCAAGTTGGGGATATATGCGAGGGATCACCGACGTGATGCAGCTTTTTTTAATAATCAATTCAAACATATAAAGAAACTGACCAGAAATATATAATGTGATTAAAATGAGCAAAGAAAATGGGATTCCACTAACGGGATTCGAACCCGAGACCTCCGGATTGCTAGACCGGTGCTCTTACCGACTGAGCTATAGAAAACCCTATGACGGCATTCGTCCCAGAAACCCCTTAATTTTCATTGTTCGTGAGGTCAGAAGCTATTATAAACCTGACATAAACCCGAAGGATAGAAATCAACTTCGGATATATGCGAGGGATCACCGAAGTGATACAGCTTTTTTAAATAATTAATTCAAACATAAAAAGAAACTGACCAGAAATATATAATGTGATTAAAAATGAGCTAAGAAAATGGGATTCCAACGGGATTCGAACCCAAGACCTCCGGATTGCTAGACCGGTGCTCTTAACGACTGAGCTATAGAAAACCCTATGACGGCATTCGTCCCAGAAACCCCTTAATTTGCATTGCTCGTGAGGTCAGAAGCTATTATAAACCGGACATAAACCTGAAGGATAGAAATCAACTTGGGGATATATGCAAGGGATCACCGAAGTGATGCAGCTTTTTAAATTATGTAAGAGAGAGAAATAGAGTAGTGACGTATCTGTTGTATTTTACGCTCAAACCTGTCTTAGCAGCCACATAATATAGCAGCCAACCTGCCTATAGTGGCAATGCAAAGTAGAGCCCTTCATAGAAAAAAAATAATATGAAAACTGCCTTCAGTAGCCATTTGTCTTGTTTCCCATATAGTCACTATATCACAGATATAACTGTAATTGGATTATGTTTAAACAAGAAACAATATCACAAGTGACAATTTGTATATTTGTATAATTCAACATTATTATTGAACATCATTATTATTCAAACATAATCATTGCTTACCGAGAGTATTATTGTGATGAGATGATTCTAGTTAATTTCGACTTCAACATTAAAATCAGTTCTTTATGGAACTTTTGAGCCTTTGGAGAAGACAACAATGAATATTTATAGTTTTATACTAACTCGTTCAAGACTCGTATTATAACATACATTCTCGGTGGCAACAGCCAGAGTATTTTCAGAACTATCCTGATGGACCGGTTAAGATGTCATATACAGGTGTATTTGTATTGATTGTATCAAGAGAAATTAACAATATCAACTTGCATTTTATATTATTATAGGGATAGTTCAGTTTGGGTATACAGAGGGCGTTTCAAGAAAAACAATTTTTTTTGTGAGGTAATGAAAAACTAAGACTAAGTGTAAAATTTGAAAGAGCTACAATTCTAATGGCAGAATCAACTTTATTTGATCAAAATTGATTCAGAAACAGCTGAAATATCCATAAGTATATCAGATTGGAATATTGATGGGGGACCACCTTTTATTCAATAATTGAAAAATAATTATATATTTTAAAATGCTACACTTTTTTGAAAATCTACCAAAATGGTTTTAAAACTGTTTTTGATGATCTCTCTATTGAATAATTATGTTAACCAAACATCACATTCACATTTGTTGATTTTTTTTTTGTAATGGTTGGAACTTGAGTTGTCTGGAGGTGCAGCTGCTCTCTTGTGTTAATTCAGCTTCTTTTTTTTGTTATATATATTTTAAAATGCTACACTTTTTTGAAAATCTACCAAAATGGTTTTAAAATTGTTTTTGATGATCTCTCTATTGAATAATTATTTTAACCAAACATCACATTCACATTTGTTGATTTAAAAAAAAATGGTTGGAACTTGAGTTGTCTGGAGGTGCAGCTCTCTTGTGTTAACAGCTTTTTTCTTCTTTTTTAAAAATGATAACAGCCCTTAACCGCATATATGTTTTACTGCCATACAAGCATCATTGACTATAACTGTTAGTTTTTAATGATGATTTGCAAGTTTTAATTACTACAATTTTGTTTGACCTAAACTGTACTATCCCTTTAATTTTCCTTGTGTAAAAAAAATGAAATGTAATTAAACTAGTGTAATAAGACATACTATTTCATGATTTGGGTTTTAAATGGAAATGGAATATGCATGTACAACTTATTACATGTCAGATATGAGTAACTAATTACATAATTACATTATAATCTGCTTTTTGTGTACTTGGAATTGGAAAATTAATAAATTGAAATAAAATGGAGTGTATCATGTTTTTCGTATTTTATAATAGAAATTTTTTTTATTTTCTCTACATCATCTTCAAAGCAATAGAGTACAGAAGCCTTGACGTCATAAACATCTTTCTTTTTTTTTCAAATTTGAACTTCATTTTCCAAAAGAGTATCAAAAATAATGTCCAAATACAGAAAATCAATTGAATATCTCAGCCAATACTTAACATAAGTATTGGCTGAGATATGCCCATGCAAATTATTTTTTTGTCAATAGGCAATCAGTGTTATAGTGCTCTGGTTCAAAACTGTATGAACCAGAGCTCAATAACATTTGGTATTTGGACATTATTTTTGACGCTCTTTCGGAAAATGAAGTTCAAATTTGAAAATTCTAAAAAAAAGATGCTTATTACGTCATAGATGACATCACACTTCACCACTCTATAGGCTGGTTTACAAAACATACATGTATAGTTTTAACTTAATATTAACTTAAATTTTTCTAACAACCTACACAATTAAAGAGATCCATTAACTTTGTATTTGTCATA
The DNA here is from genome assembly GCA_037951105.1 of Echinarachnius parma. Lineage (NCBI taxonomy): Eukaryota > Metazoa > Echinodermata > Echinoidea > Clypeasteroida > Echinarachniidae > Echinarachnius > Echinarachnius parma. The sequence continues at coordinate 81,781 of JBAMJV010004608.1, read as the reverse complement.
AAAGTAATATTTGAGACTTAAATTATATACCAATATCATTGTAAAATTCTTGAGAACGATATGTGAGATTTTCATAGAAAAGGAATAATGTTTACCTACTAGTGAAAACAGAGAAAATCAATGTCTGATTTTATCCCGATCGTTGGCAAGTATCCAAATACGGATAATATGGACGATTGCGTTTCCGAATTTGGGTACTCTTAACTATGGTCGAAATTGTCCATAGACGCTTTCAAATTAATCAAAAATATCTCAATAATTAGGGAGACATTTGAACAATCAAAAACCATTTCATTCCTCTGTTACGATAAGCCAAACAACAAGGTATAAGAAAGTGTGAAAGCTCCAAAGTGATTTTGGTTCAATTTTTACAAGTTAATGGATCACTTTGCGATTTGCCTGAAATAACAACAACTAATGCATTTAACTTTAATTATTAAAGTAAACCATTTAATTAGAAATTTCTACATTCATCACCAGAAAGACATACAATCGATTGTAAGTTACAATTGATTGTAAGTCAGAAACTTTGCGCGTTTCAACCAATCAGATTCGCGCATTGAGAACACATGATCTGACTTACAATTAAATTAGTTGTAACTTATAATCAATTGCATCTCTTTCTGCAACAGTGCCCAGATCTGACATGGGCGTAGATCCTTACGTAATACCTATTGTTCAGCGGGTGATGAATGAATAGATCATCCTCCCCTGAACAATAGGTATCAATTAAAGATCGACGCCCATGCCAGATCATAATTTTTATCAACACACGCCCTTCAAGATTTTGAAATCCCCATAGAATTTGAACATAAACCACCAGGTTCCCGTAGACGAAGGGGTTACGATTATTCGACAGTTAAAATGGAGTTTGATCAGGGACAAGGAAGCAAAATTCCGTCAAGTGAATGGAATTGCTGCTATCTGGCTAAAGAACCAGTAAAGTTGTTAATCTTTCCGATTGATTCATTGTAAAAAAAAATATATAAAAAAATAATAACATTTCATGAATTAAACAAAAATCAAATCATATTTCAGCAATGTACAGATCAAAGTCTTCTCTATATTTTAGGCACAAAATATATATATTTTGTTTAATTGCAATTAAATTGTAAAGAAAAAATAACATGAAAACATGATACATGTACTAACTGCTCACTTTACAAAAGAAATTATAGTATTTACAAGCATGAAATTCAAAGAAATATATTTACCTTATCACCCACTAGACATACAGTAACATAGATCATTCTACAAAATCTTGAAAGCGCGATATTATCTAAATAGACTCAACAATAGCAAAGTACATGTATGGTGAACAATATTTTGATATAAAAAAATAATAAAAAAACAATCCAGGTTAGTTTTGATATATCATGCCTCTGCACTAACTTTGTTACGTACTAGCCTGTTCGGGCAACTGAAGTAAAATCATAATTTTGAAATATTACTAGCCCCAAAATAAAATTGTCTTGCCCTCTCACTTATAGGTGAGATTTACACATGAAATTACATTATTCTCTCATAGTTGATCAATTTTGTAGTTGCCCAATTGGGCAAGCAAACTAGACAATTTATACAATTTTACTTGCCCGTCACCAATTTCTACTTGCCCCAGGAAAGCAGGCAAGTACTAGTGTCGAGCCCTGGATACATGTACACATATATATGAACCATACTTGCAAAATAAATAGAAAATTAAATGAGAACTATGTTTGAAATTTAATTACTATTTTGTTAGTAATTAGAGTTGAGGGAATTCATGTGAGATCCCGTTCGTGCCGTGCGCAACCATATTTAGAAGCCGTTGCGGCTACTGTGATCAGTCCCAATAAAATAGAAACTAATGAGAACATATACAAACTGTAAGAAATGGGTGGGAGAGGAGGGCATGAATTCCCTCAACTCTAATTACTAACAAAATAGTAATTAAATTTCAAACATAGTTCTCATTTAATTTTCTATTTTATAACGTAATTCTCGTTTTCGAGAATCCATGTGAGACTTCAAAGACACAGTAGTCGCAACGCAAACAAGACCTGGGTAAGATGATAATCTTTTAAGGTAGGAAATGGAATTTCACTTACCGACCCATTGATTGTCTTGTCATTCAGACTCACTTGTGAGTCTGCGGCCCTTGACACTCGAGGACCGCCCGATCAAACGTCACAGTCTCTGTCTGTGGTGGCTTCAGGTAGAAATCCCTGAAGGTGCTCTCGTTCTGCCATCCAGCCTGCTTGAGGATGTCAGAAATTGGAACATCTCGTCTCATAGCCAACGAGGTAGACGCTGCCCTGGTCGAGTGTGGCTTGAAAACTGAAGTGTCGATGCCAGCAGACTTCATGACGACCTTGATCCATCTGGCTATGGATTGCTTGCTCGCTCTCCTGTGCGGCTTATTACAGGTGATGAACAGCTGTCTCTCATTTCCTCGTAATGTCTGTGTCCTGCGAATATACTCCTTTGTATAATGTACGACACAAAGTCTCCTATCCGTAGTGTAGGTCTGGAGTTGGAAATTCTTGCCCACATTCCCTGGTCTGCTCTGCTTTAGCAGGTCCTGGATACTAATGTCCATCGAGCCTTTTCGAATCTTAATACCATCCAGTGACAGGAAATGTAGTGTCTGTAACCGCTGTGCAGTTACCAATGCCAACAACATGCTGAGTTTATGTGTCAAATCACTTAACGTTAGTTTATGGGCCGGGCCCCGTTTGCGAAGAAATTTCAACACCTTATGTACATCCCAGGTAAAACTGTAACGAGGCCTGGGTGGCCTTAAATTAAACACTCCTTTTAGATATCTACAGATCAAGGGGTGAGTTCCAACTGTGTAGTTGCAGTCATCCAAAATAAGAAATGAAGCGAGCGCACTCCGCGCTGTGTTGAGCACACTGTACCCAGCTTTCTCTTCATAATATAAAACATTGAAGAAATCAAGAAGAACTCCCACCTTTGTATGGGTCCAAACTATATGACGTGTATCACAAAACTTTGTCCACTTGTTCACATACACGTTGTACTGACGCTTTGTAGATTCTCTCCACGAGGCGCCCAAAATGTCCACTGTGTCTGCAGCTAGGCCTTGAGCGAAGAACCGTCTGCTCCAAGCCTACAACACAGAAGAGAAAGGTTTGTTAGAGGGTGGGGGTGCCCTGTAACAGGTTGGGTTAACAAAGATCGAGAGCTTGCAATGTGCATGGGTTCCTCCAGTAGCATATCATTAAGTACTGGAAACCACGCCTGAGTTGGCCAATTAGGCACTACCATAAGCCCCCTTGCATTATCCAACCTGATTTTTTGCAGACATTTAGCAATAAGGCTAAATGGTGGAAAGGCATAGAATTCTAATGACCCCCAGTCAAGCGTGAACGCATCTACTGCCCAGGCGTCAGGTTCAGGTAACCATGACACATAAGATGGGACCTGTGCATTGAGCCTGGATGCGAATAAATCTACCTCTGGGATGCCATACTTCTCCGTTAACGAATGAAAAACCTTCCTGTCCAGCATCCATTCAATATTGTCATTAAATTTCCTGGACATGTAATCCGCCTCCACATTTTTTGAACCTGCTAGATGAGAGGCTGTAATCCAAATGTTGCGTTCACAACACCAATGCCAGATTTGCACTGCCATTTCATTGCATGCTGGAGATTTAACACCCCCCATGTTATTCAAGTAGGCCACTGCTGTTGTATTGTCTAGCCTCAATAACACATGTGCATCGCGCAAGTCCGAGCAAAGTGCTTTCAGCCCAAAACCGGCTGCCAACGTCTCCAAGTAATTGATTTCATTCCTGCCTGCCCTTTCTAGCTCAAAACTATTCCATCGGCCCCCTGTATGAGTAGAGAGGTCAGTAGCCCCCCAACCTTGCCCGCTTGCATCGGTCCGAATTTCTCTAGTTATCTTTCTGCAGCATAGAGGGCGGTTTACAAGAGGTGAGTTTACGATCCACCACCTTAGCTCCCGTTTAGCCTTGTCTGACAGTGCCATCTGTCTGTCAAAGTGCCCTCTATTGAATTTTAATGCTGCTATTTTCTCAGTTTCCAAGTTCCGATAATGCAGGGGCCCATATTGTGAAGCCGGGAAAGTAGCAACCAATTTTCCAATTACCCTTGCTACTTCACGAATCGATGGCCTGCCTGTACTGAGCAGCTTAGTGCACACCTCTTTGATCTCATCACTCTTCCTACTTGGAAGCTTAGCTGTCATTTTGGTGGTATTGAGAGTAAACCCCAAAAAATCTATTTCTTGTGACGGTTCGAGGACCGACTTGTCTGGGTGGATTATAAACCCCAGTTCCGACAAAATTTCTGTGGTTGCTTGTACAGCCTGATGGGTATCGAATTTTGTTTTCCCTATGATGATAGTGTCATCTAGATAGGCAAGCACCACATGTCCAGCTAATCTCAGAGAGGCAAGCACTGGCTTTAATAACTTTGTGAAAAGTCTAGGTGCAGAGGACAAACCATTCGGGAGGGCTTTGAATTGCCATAATTGCCCATCCCAAACAAATCTGAGGTAAATTCTAGACTCAGGGTGAATAGGTACAGTGTAGTATGCGTCACGTAAATCTACTGAAGCCATGTAGTATCCTTCTGAAAGAAGGGACATAACAGAATGGATATTGTCCATTTTAAAATGTTGGTAACAAACGCTTTTGTTGAGCTCAGACAAATCGAGAATCAAGCGAATGCCCCCATTTCTCTTGGGTCTAGTGAAAATTTCTGACAAAAATTCACCTGCAACATGAGAGCACCGCTCGATAACCTTTTTCTTCTCTAGGTTAGAAATTTCTTCAGTAATTTTTTCTGACTCAGATGTATTGCGTTTGTAAGCATACAAGGGCTTTTCCCTACGAGGAGGGAACTTATCCGGTTCAAATTCAAGCTTGTAACCCTTGACTGCTTGCAGCAAATTTTGATCAGATGTGTATTTACACCAGTTCTGATAAAATGGCTTCAGACGACCACCGACAATACTACATGTACCTGTAGAAATAGAGCAATTTAGAATCGAGGTACTTACCTCTTTGTGTTTTGCTGTTGGCAGTGGGTCTACTTCCTTGGCCCCGGGCCTGGCCTCCGCGGCTGCGGCTGTTGCCTTGCATCTGCCCTGGCTGCTGTTGGCGTGAACGTGTGCGGTGGTTTCCCGCGCCACTGTCTCCGCCCTAAAAAAGGGCGGCCAGACGAACCCGATCTGGGGACTGAATTCCCGCTGTGATCCCGAGGGACCCAGCCCGCTTGCTTCAGTTGTGAAGGGCGTCTCGATGGATCTCCATACCTCTTGTATGGATGGAACGGAGGCTGTTGACCTTGTCGAGACCGCATCACGCCAGCGGTGGCCTTCCTCTGATCTTCTATGTCCTTGACTTGACGACCAAGATCATCCCCGAACAAGAACTTCGTGACCTTGTTGGTATGCTTTGTGAGATGCTGGAAATTGCTGTTAAGTTCAGGTTTTATCTGGTCTTTCCTGAGGCAATTCAGGGCAAAATTTGCGTCGCACAGAAGAGCTAGCACATCTTGCTGTGTGTCGGACATAAGTCCCGGGTCCAATGTGTGCGCAAACGCATTCAGACCCTTGGTCAGCGATCTCTGGATAGTTTGCAACCGTAGATCCTTACCTCTGGCGTAGGATGGGAGGTTTTCCCAGATTGAAGCGTTTACTTTAGGAACATCCAGAAGTTGGCAATTATCGGGGCAATGATACCTTTCAGCCGCCTCTGCCAAGGATTTTTCTTCCATTTTATTACTGGTCATGTATGCGATCGTCTCCGCGATGTCCTCATCAATGGACTCGCCAACCTCGGCGGCAACTGCAAATTTAGCAGCAATTTGGGGGACCTTGTCCTGCACCACTTTTGACGAGTTAGGCTTAGCCGCAGCATCATGGTCATGGGTGCTTACATCATCATCACGATCAAAATCCATGTATTGAGAGCCGTCATCGTCGACATCGGGCTTCCCAACGTCGTAATCGATGTTGTCGAATTCGTCCAGCTCCCTGGGCCTGGTCCTGGACCTAACCGGCCCCTCATCACTGATGAGGCTAATCCCACTTTGGGTAGAGCCACCAGACGCCGGGATGGCCTGCATGACCCGCTCAAACATGGTCTCAAGTTTGTCCAGTCTAGCAAAGACTGCCTCGGTCCGTGACCCGGATCTATGAGCTTTGTCACTGCTGGGCCCGGGAGCGGGCGCCTTATCACGGCCCTTGGCCTTCTTGGGCTTTGTGATCTTATCACAGCCCGTGGCGCCGGCGGCGGAGTCGTCTAGCTCCGTAGATATATCCATGGGCATCGCGGCCGTGTCGTGGATTTTCGATGAAACGGGGGAACTTTTCCCCATCGAAACGTCCATACCCCTTGGGTAAAAAGACACTAGAGGAGGTCTATGGATAATGATATATAAAATGTCCGGTAAATAAAAACCAGAAACTAACCGATGTGGTCGCTAATAAACGATTAAAATGCGCAAATATTTGTGCGTCACAAATACAAATGGCGACGAACGATAATGGTTGCGCACGGCACGAACGGGATCTCACATGGATTCTCGAAAACGAGAATTACGTTATAAAATACAGCGTTAACAAGAGGCAATTACATCATTTTGAAGGGATAGTTCAGTTTTGGTATAGAGGGCGCTTCAAGAAATCATTTTTTTGTGAGGTAAGGAAAAACCTAAGTGTCAAATTTTAAAGAGCATCCAATTTTAATGACAGAATAAACTTTTTTTTATCAAAATTGGTTCAGAAACAGCAGATACATCAATAAATATATCCGATCGGAATAAATGTGGGATCCCATATTTATTCGATGATCTAAGAAAAAATATATAAAATGCTTACACTTTTCAAAAATTTACCAAAGAGGATTTTAAATAGTCTTTGATGATCTCTCTATTACTAGTAATCATTTTAATAAAAACATCACATGCACAATTTTTTATTTTAAAAAATGGTTGAAACCAATGCATTTTTAGAGAGCGCCCTCTTGTGTTTTAACGGCTCTTTTTGAATGATAACATGCTTTTCACTTTTGTAATGTCGTTTGTAATTTTTGAGCGTGGTGAAGTTATAATTATTAGTTTGTAATGTTATTGTGCAGGTTTTGGGTACTGAAATTCAGTTTGCCCAAAACTGTACTATCCCTTCAAATTTCAATATGGCACATTCAACATGTGGCTACTTTATAAATATATTCTGACACACATTTAACAGAGTTCAAATTACGAAATTGCGTATTCAATATGTACAGCATGCTCATTTCCAAAGGCATCTTCATATCCTACAGTGTATACTAATCTGGCTACCACATTCATCACCAGGGGAAAACAAATAACATTTAAAGGTAAATGACAGTAGTGAGAAACGCCCCACACACAAACAAATGAAATGTACGCTCTTATTAACAACCATGTGAAAGAATATAATTGTACTAATATGGGATTATACAAATTTGGCCAGGAAACTGCCTACTAATTGATATATTTGCAATATTAAAAAACTGATTTGCTGCAAATCGATATCGCTAACGTGGAATCGCGCATACGCTACGTGCAAAAGACCACGTGGTCTCCATGTGGTATCCGGTATGCGGGCTTACATGTATGAAACAGAGACGGGTGCTGCCAACTGCAGAAAGGTAGAGGAAAGACTTGGGACTGTTTGACCAGAGTTATCTCTTGTTTACAAGCCATCGTAGAGGTCGTAGTTCTTGTCATAGTGATTCCCCTGGAACTTTATTGAAAGGTCATCTGCAAGAAACAACAAATGAAATGAAGAAGAGGATTTAAATACAGTCAAACCTGCTCTGGTGATCACCCACCCGTCTTTCAAAAACAGACAGCGAGTGGGGGAATACTTGTCAAATCATAGAACATTTCGAAATAAGTTTTCAAATAATAATAATAATAACAATAATAATAATGTACACTTATATTGCGCAGAAATTATGTAAATATACTCTACTGCCCATTACATAACACAAGAATTCTTTATTTTAAAGCGCAACTAAAAAAAACCCTAACCAGGCCGGGTTATTTTGGCCATGCTCTGGCCGGGGGGGTGGTATCTCGGCCGTCGAACGAGCGGCCGCCACAACATTTGGCACGCAGATAGCTTGCAACATAATCTAAAAGATTGCATTGTTATTTTTTTTGAAAATAATCCACTTTTAATCAATTATTATGCAAATTTGTGCAGAAATCCCCTTTTTGTCTGTAAATCACTGAATATTGCTCAGAATATGCTAATTTTGTGCATGAATATTCTTTATGACTTAATTAACAGGTTTTGAACATTAAAATTGCGACAGCCAACATTTTCCTTATGTATTTCTTTGTTTTTTCGATTTATGTTTTTTTTTTTTTTTTTCAATGGAATAAATTATTGACCATTATCCAACCATTTTTAGCCCAAAAATAAATTATTGCAGTTATTAGAATGAAAAATAATGAAGGTTTTGTCTATTTCAGGAAAAATCAATTTCCATAGGATTTGTACACAAATCACAAAATTTTGTGATTTTCGGGCCGACGTTTACTTACAAAAGGTCACGTGACTTAAGAATGGTATACCCGGTCGTCGCAAATTTGGTCTCAAAAGTTGCGCAAGACTTTAATGAAAAAACTCATGAAGTCGCGCTGCAATACCTGCGCGCGTTGCGGAATTATAACGCGAAAAGTCGAGGGGGGTGGATTCCACCCCCCCCCCCCCCCCCCCCGGCCTGGTTAGGGTTAACTTAGTTTTAAATATATCTGCACTTGAAGACAAATAGGTAAATCATTCCACAGTTTGGGGGCAGCGTAAGCAAATGCTTTTTCGCCCATAGTCGACTTTGAAATTCCAGTTGGGTATATTAACGTTGTGTGATCTTGAGAACTACTAAGACTATATATGTCAAAGATTGTTGCTCTGACTTCATTGTAAGTAAATCTCGTTAAAAAAAACAAGCAAACATGCATATTGGTCAAAGCAAAGTATAATGCAGGTCTAAAGACATTCCGGCAATCAAAGATATATATATACAAGCATCACTGTTATAAGTGTACACAAATGTAATGGAACAAAAAGAAACAATTTATGTTCATGAATACAAGCAAACTGTGTTCATTCCTTATGTTGAATATTGCATAATACTCTCTGTGAAAGAATTTAACAAAAGACATGCATGCATTTAATACTAGGGATAAGTACAAACTTTTTCACATCAAATTTATGTCACATATTTACAAAATGTGATCTGCCATTAATAGTGCATTGAACAGTCATAGTACATGTAATCCCCTAATCTGATATTCTGGATGAATTATGTATACTACATTCAAGTACGAGGGCCGTTCAAAAAGTTCATAGCCCGACCTTGAAGGAGTCAACGTGCAACATGTACATTTGTCCACAAACATCATCTACAGCCACGCACTCTTCAGCATTCTTCCTGAGGGCCTCCAGGACCTTCATGAAGTCTCTTGGTAACCCCCCCAGGAACCTGCATATCGGCATTTTTTTCTCATTAAACTTGGGAGTGTTTCTTCATATGTGGGGAAAGATCTATAACTATGCCAGGTTCTGGGAATAGGGAGGAAGTAGCAATAACCCCATCCTGCAGTCAATGGATTTTGTGGGTCCCCTGCTCTTGTGAGCAGGCATATATGTCCCAGAGCAGCACATGCCTCTCATCAACTTGCTTTGCTTCAATTTCCAAGTGATTTTTAATGAATGTTGCAACATGGGCGGCCAATCTAGAACCAAGACAGAATACAACTGACCTGGCTTATTTGTACCACTGACCATGTGAAGGATGCAACATTGCATACACAACAACCTTAGGTAACCCAACTTCCTGCTCCTTCAAGGTCGGGCTATGAACTTATTGAACGCCCATGTGTGAAGAGTTGATGCTAGCAAGTAGCCACTGAAATTATGATTATCACAGAACTGTTCACTGATCATGGACACTCACGTGATATAACCTCATATGCACTTATCGTTCAGTTCTGACCCCACCACCACCCTCTCCCCCCCCAAAAAAATAAAAATAAATAAATTTTTAAAAAATAAATAAATAAAAATATGATAATAAAACAAAAAGAAATTAAAACAATAATATTATGTACATAAACAAATAAATAAACACATTTTTACAATTTTTCTATAACCCCAGTTCGTCCAGTATTTCAGACTAACTTTTGTTGAGTGTATGTATGGTCATTAAGCAAGTGTATGTGCTTAATACTCTGAACGTATATCACTGATATTTCATACTAAGTAACATCAATATACAGGCACTGTATGGAAATACAAAATAATAAAGACAAAGCTAATAATCAGAAACAGCTTTACTGTGTCAACACATACCTGCAGGCAAGACATACGTGCAAAGAAACAAATAATACACAATACAGTGCAAGAAATAATAAGAAACAAATATGTGTACAATCATGTAATTTAGCCAATATTTCAGAGCAGATTTTTTTTCTAACAACCTATTACAAAAAACGTGAAAAGTTCTTTTTTAGCATATCGGATCTGCTTGAATGAAGGCATTCCCAAATTTAAGAAATCTGGAACATCAAGTTCTCTCTTGGCGATTCATTAATTGCCCAATGTCATTTTCTTGGGTTTTGTCGCTCATGGGGGGAATGAAATTCTGTTAAAGGGACTTAGTAACATTGTCCAAATCTTCAAAATCCAATTGGAATTCTAGCGGTTCCCTCATACCTTGTTGTATTCATATTAACAATAAAAGGCATGGGACAGGATTTCCCTTTCGTTAAAAAGATATTTACGAATGAAGTGTTCAGATGTTAAATTATCCACTGGATCGTCAAAACCGTGTACAAAGTGATTGCAATGAGTTAGTGAATATCATTTTGCATTTTTGCTCATTACTCGGCCATATAACGTCCATTTAACTTGAAATTTTCACACAACACCCAGTGGACATATCATATTACAACAATATACATTGTATCAACCACTCAACCCTTTTTGCACATGTCAACAAAGTTACAAGATCCCTTTAACCCTAATCCCACTGGGGGGGGGGGGGGGCCTTTTTGGCCCCCCCTGTCGTTTTTTTCGACGTGCATCTAGACCGTTTGGAATTTCACGTTCAAACTTCATGACTATTTTCTCTCAAGTCTCCCGCATGTTTTGATATATAATTCACACCAGTCGGACCTGTAGAACTGATTTTAGAGGTCGATAATTGCTCGTCCGTCACAAAAAAATGTAATTTTTGTACAGGTTTCTATGTAATTCCTATATCCGATGCCATGCAAACTCCAAATCTGTTATAATTGTTACTTTGAATTATAATTTGTATTATTTCTTTGTTATTAGTTGAATTCATACACTTCAGAGATAAATTCTTCTTAAAAAAAAAAAAAACAACAACAAAAAAACAATAAAATACATAAGAATGAAAACAATGTGGATAAATCCGGGAATACTAATTTGCATATTTATGCAAATTAGTGATATATTTTATCACCATTAAAAAACATGGATATGATGAATAACATCATTTGAAAGTATTTTTACAGAAAACCTGAAGATATCCTGTAATTTCTTTTGATTTTAGATGAAAATCCCAATTTTTTCCCAAATTCGTCAAAAATTTGCATATTCAAAATTTTAATTCATTATTTAAAAAAAATAATGGTCCAATTTTTAATTTTTTTTCATATTCTTATTCTACTTGACTTGTTTTACGTGTGTGCCAATTTTCAAGTCGATCGGTCCATTCGTTGCCGAGATTTGAGGGGGGGCCAAAACAGCCCCCCCCCCCCCCCCCCAGTGGAATCAAGTGACCAAAATAACCCAGTGGGATTAGGGTTAAAGAGAACATAAACAAATGGAAAATGGACAACAGCTTTACATGCACACATGAACATATACATGTACTATATAATGTACATAATTTGTATACAAACAAACATGTGCACATGCAAGAAAGTATGAACAAGACCATGTTGAAGAACAGAAAATTAGAAACATAGATTAAATGTGCGATGGAATGTCTCTGGATTTCTGAATTTTTTTCCAACTGTATAGGATAAGCGTACGGAGGTTTGAAAACAAAATTTGAATATATTAGGGTTCGGATTAATTTCTCAAAAGAAAATAGCGTGTATATAATGATGTCATCACAAGGACGGCCACAGGGAAAAGCATGCGGATCACGGGATCAGATGTTTGAAAAATGGAAGGTGCAGGCAACCGAGCAAACCATTATAAAAATAGGATATCATGCTGAAGATACAATTAGGAGTTGGAAAATATATTCTTATTCATGTACCTTTCAGAATATTATGCACAGATTTAGAGTTAACTCTCCAAAGCAACTCTCACGTTAGAAAATCTAGACTGGAAAAGAATTTTGTTGAGAATAGAGATGAAGAGAAAAATTGGATTATGTAACTATTCTTTCTAGGTTTCTATAGGAAAGTAGGAACTCTAATGAGTAGAACTACATGTACTTTTGCAAGGTAGGTTCACATTTTGATTTACTGAGCATATGAAAAGGCAATTTCTTTTTCAATTTTATATTCAATTAACGCGAACAATGATTTTAGACCACAAAACGTTATGTTCAAAGAAATATGGAGAAAGACAGTTTGCACTTTGCTTGCATACAGAGAGACAGTAACTTTATTGGAGAAACTGATTGTAATAATGATGAAAACATAATATACTCCATTATATGTTGAATACTTGAATACTTTTTATATCAGATGTCTCATTTAAAGGTTACCACCACCCAAAAATAATATTAATGAAAGGTAATGTTTATCATTTAGTAGTCCATTTCAGAAAAATATGTTTCCAGAAAAAAAAAATAATTGGAAAAGGCATCACCATACTACAACATGTGTATATACATGTATGCGTCTGCATGTACAAAGACTATTGTCTCCAAACGTATGCGTTATAGAATTGGCGCACTCGCAAATGTTTGCCGAGTACGGAACCAGGAAATAATAGTGGTTCCGCAAATGGTGGTAATGAATTGCATTGTTTATGAATTACACAACCCTTTGCAAAATGTTGGGTATCTATTTGATATCACAAAAGTGTACCAAAACTTATAATTAAGTGTTGTTCTTTGCCTGGTGGTCCCCTTTAAGGTTTCATAAAGTAAACTTTTAGTTGTTTCACCTTTAATTCAAGTAGATGATTATACTAGTGATATAGCTATCGAATTAATGATCATTGGAATACATAGAATTAACAACGATTGATACAGTAAAATTAATAATGGGACGGAAAGATTATTGAAAAAATAAGCCTAGCACTTGTCCATACATGAAGGCATGAATGAATATTAAGCAACCAATCAAAAATTGACACACAAGAAATTGACAATTTGCACGGTATAAAGTAGCACACAAAGTCCCGAGGACTGGAAATGTTATGCCCAGCGCAGACAGAGCCGACTCGACTGGTTGTCCTTCCGATCGGCTCAGTTTTCAGTGCCTCGCGACACACATTTTGCCAGTCGAGATACAGTCGGATGCCAGTTGGGGCCGATTCAACACAATAAATCTGCTCCGACCGACCGGGCCCAACTCTAGCCTGATTGAAACCAGTCGGATCGGGTCAAGTAGGCTCTGTCTGCGCCGGGCTTTACTCCATTAACCCTGTTCCCTACTAGATTCTGAAATCCCCAAAGACATTGCACATAGCCTACCAGGTTCCCGTAGGCAGGGGGTTACCCTGTTCCTTACTAGATTTGGCAATCCCCATAGAGTTAATACAGGACCCAACAGGTACCCATCTAGGCAAGTGGAACTCGCTCAACATAAAATGGAAACCCCCCCCCCCCCCACCCCCTTTTTTTTTCCCAATTGGTGATATGTAAAAAATGTCTTTTCAAAGTGGATTCCACCTAATTATGTCCCTCTATTATTCTCGCTTAAGATATATATTTTTTGTAAATGAAAGTCATTGTTCATTTTGCATTCCTTTTATAATAATAAAATGTAATTAAAAGGGCATAAATAAAAATAGATAAATGAGCAAAAGGAAATAAGCATTTAGGGTTTTTACAGACATGAATGCATCATTTATATTCATTTATTTTTTTGTCAAACATACCTGGATCATTCTCTCCCATCTCTAGCTGCGCTTTCAATCGTTCCACTTCTGTTTTCAGTTTGTTGTACTCCTAAAAATGCACATATAAAAAACAAATGGCATATATAGATATTTAAACATGTTTCTGTTAATTACAATAGGTTACAAATAAAATTAGTATAAGTTTAAAGCAGTTTTTCTTATAACTTCAATCTCCTAACTTTAATAGTGAATAATTGAAGATTATGTTAATTATAGACTTCATTAGAAGTCTTCATTTAAGAGAGCTTAAAAACTGAGTGATTACACTTTTTTTTGAAAAAAATCACTAATAGGAGCCTGAATTTCTAGGTGATCAGGATCTAAATATATCAGGCTTTTGCCTGAAAGCTGGCATCTCTGTACACTGAGAATATTTTTCCTGATCTTTCTATGCACGGCAAGGGTGGTGGGCTTGGCTTGACACGAACACTTATTTTCATCAGTACAAAATTATGTCGGGCAAATAAAATTTCATAAATGGTTTAGTTTGGTTGGCTAATCAGGCAGCTATCTTAAATTTCTATTCAACTATGAGAGAATTCCTTGACCTTGAGTGTAAATCTCATCTACAAGGTAGAAATAAACTAGAAATTATCAAATTTAACAGTGAATGAGTTGGCTTGAATTGTACCAATTGACCAGGGGGTGTTTCACATAGATTTTAAGTTGAATTTAAATTCCACTTATTTATGGTAGGCCATAATTTGTAACCTTGGAATAACTATTGTTTACATGTAAAAATGCAAACATTATATATGACTTTTAAGAAATGTCACTCCAAAAAACACGACATCTCCTTGATATTAGAAAATATTCATGATTTTTTTTTTAAATGTATGTCTTTCAAACAATTTCTGTTATTTACCACAGAAACTAACAGCTTTCCATAACTTTAAGTCAATCTTAAATTCAAGATCAACTTTTTAAATTTTGTGAAACATCCCCCAGAGTTATAAAAGTCCTGTTTCTGCAGCGCTTAGAAACTATGTACATACATGTATGAAAGGTACCTTTGTATTGAAGGCAGGGCTCAACACTGGCACTTGCCCTATTGCCCGGGGCAAGTAACAATTTAAATCGGGCAAGAAAACTTTCATAAATGGCATTGTTTGGTTGCCCAATCAGGCAACTAAAATCGGGCAACTAAACTTCTGTTCAACTACGGGAGAATAATGTAATTCCTTACACGTGCAAATCTCATCTAGAAGTATTAAAGGGGGCAAGTAAATTTTCTGTACAGGCAAGTAGAATTCGAAAAAAGTTATGATTTTACTTGCCCAAATGAGACACCAGAGATAAAGTTCAGGTGAAGGCTTGTTAAAGGTACACAATTTTCTATTCTGTATCTTACATCTTTGCACGTGTCCAGGCTTGTGAATTCCTCGGCGCCCTGGTTGTTGGTTTGAGGGGCTGCTACCGGCTTCTGCTTGGGGTCCAGTACAAACCCAGCAGACTCAAAGATTTTATGCAGCATCTTGTTATAGCCCTGGTAGGAGAGAAGAAAATAAATAACTGCTTGAGAATTAAAGGGTACCACCACCCAAAAATAATATTCTTATTAAAGAAAGGTAACATCTTTAGTATTCCATTCCATCAACAAGTTCACAAAAATATGTTTCCAGAAAAGAAAAAAAATAATTGGAAACGCATCACCATTCTAAAGCATGCGTTCATGCGGTCTGAATTACGAAGACTGCTATGTGTGCGGTGAATTTCAACGTGTGCAGAGCGAACGAATCGCCCGGGAATCTATTGTTTACAAACGTGCGCGTGAATAGCATTGGCGCACTCGCAAATGGTTGGCCCGTATGGAACCAGGAAATAGCAGTGGTTCCGTAAGTGGTGGAAATTAATTGCTTTGTTTATGAATTACACAACCCTTTGCAAAATGTTGGGTATCTATTTGATATCACAAAACGGTACCAAAACATATAATAATGTGTTGTTCTTTGCCTGGTGGTCCCCTTTAACAGGGCTCTCCCTTCATTATTTCTCATAAGCGTAGGAAGTGGGGGGAGGGGGGCTGGGGACTGCCCCCCCCCCCCTGGAGTTTTGAAAACAGCCATGTTCAAGCAAAAAGGACCCTATTATTCAAGCAAACGCATGTCATATTCCAGCAAAATAATATCGCATTCGGACAAACTCATATCATACTCTGGCAAAAGCATGTCATATTCGGAGCAAAATCATATCGTATTTGGGTAAACTTGTATCATATTCTGGTAAATTCTGTTAAATTTTTGTTATTGCTTGCAAGAGGAAATGGGAAAGATCGATTTGGGGTAAAAGACCTCAGCCCCCCTGACAGAATATCAAAAAGAACATCAAAAAGTCATAAAGATATTAGACACATTTCCTTACCTTCTGTGTAATTTCTTCTCTATATTTTCTGCCTTCCAATTCATTCCATTCTGCTTGTAAGTCTTCATCCATAACCGGATATACTGGAAATAGAAATACAACAAATAATCTATAATAACTCTCCAAATGTAGAAATCATTCTGCAGATGAAACAAAGATACAATTTGTCCATATTGTAATGTATACCGATTGTATTAATTATCTCATACAGCCAAACCTGTACATTGTATAAAAAGAACATCTTAACCCTTTCCTTACAAGAACCATGTGGGCTATGTACAAAGTGTATGGGGATTTTAGAATCTCAAAGTTGTGCCACCGATGAGAATTTTGGCCCAAAAGTGCCTGAATATTACGTGAGCTTTGGACCAGAGCTTGACACTAAGCACTTGGCTGCTTGCCCGGGGCAAGTAAAAATTGGTGTCGGGCAAGTAAAATGTCATCAATTATTTATGAAATTTCATAATATATGATCAGGCAAGCAAACTAGACTATTTAAAATAGTATAGCTTGCTTGCCTGATTGTGCAACTAAATGATTGTTCAACTACAAGACAACCGTGTTATTTCATATGCGTTAATATCATCCAAAAGTATTAGCTAGGGTAAGATAAATTTTATATTGGGATAGGTAAAATTACAAAAAGAATGATTATACTTGCTGAATGGGCCAGTGGAGGCTTGACTTACCTAATAAGGAATGTCTGTGGCAAACAAGTGGTGTGCGGAATACCATGTGATATTTACAGGTGTTTGGTTCCGATACGTCACCGATTTCATGCCTCGTGCCGCATATGAGTTCAACCTACATAGCGACAAAGAAAACAATTGCGTAAATAAATAAGTACTAGGATTATAAAATAGTGCTACTGCTCTAAAGCTAGTACTCGTATATTGCAGTTTAAATCAATTGAAACTTCAGGTTTGTGGTTTCAATACGTCACTGATTTTCATTTCTCGTGCCGCATTTGAGTTCGACCTACCTGGCCATAAAGGAAACAGATTTGGTGCATTAACAGGTACAAGGAATAGTGGCACTGCTAGTCTAAAGGTCCTTTATAAGTTGTACTTGTATATATGCTTTTTTAATATTTCAGTTTGAATCAATTTAAATTCCAGGTTTCTGGTTCTGATATGTCACCAATTTCATGTCTCGTGTCACCTTTGAGTTGGACCTACAAGGCGATAAAGAAAACAATTGAGTAAATGAATAAATACAAGGATTATAGAATAGTGGCACTGCTCTAAAGTTCCTTTATAGGTAGTACTCATATGATGACACACGCAGTACCCCGGCGTACCGTTGTACCCCGGTATCCCGCGTTGTGTAGCGCCATCTTGTGTCCACTCGAAGTACAACCGTATTGCGTTGTGCATGCAGTGCAGTGCGCGCTTGTATGCACGCTATACCCCGGTACAGCCCTAAAAAATAAATGAATAATTAAACAAAATGGCGGATTTTCGTTTGGTACCCCAGGGTACCATTTATGTCATCATATTGCAGTTTGAATCAACGCATATATGCAAAAGCTATGCAAGCACAGGTGCGCATGGCATGCAGGCTTTTGACCATGTACCTTAAAGGGATCTAGTAACTTTGTTGCCATGTGCAAAAAGTGATGAAGGGTTGATGCAATGTATATTGATGTTATCTCATATGTCCACAGGGTATTGTGTGAAAATTTCAAATCAAATGGACATTGCATGGCCAAGTAATGAGCGAAAATGCAAAGTGATATTCAGTAACTCACTGCACTCACTTTGTACATGGAAGAAAAACTCGCCCGGAGTTTTTCTTATCTGAATGTACTTCAATCGTACGTATCTTTGTAACGAAAGGGAAATTTGAAAAACCGAAACCGGTCCCATGATTTTATTGTTAATACGAATACAACAAGGTATGAGTGAACCGCTATAATTAAAATTTTATTTTGAGGATTTGGACAATGTTACTAAGTCCCTTTAAGCTACCCAGCCTGACAGAGAGGAGCAAAAGGATGGTGAATTTAGGACCAATCTGCAGCGGTGTGGATGGAAGTTTCAACTGATATTTCTGCATTTATTTAACGATACAAATGTTTGGACTTTACCACACAGGTCCTTTTTATACTAATCAAACAATATTGGTTTGGCTAATATTGATGCTTTCGTTAACATTCCTAATACTGTTAATTTGGTTTTAACTAACCTTGACTTGTCGGTTTTTCTGGCCACACTCGTCCCCATCTCTGAAGACCATAGACTGGAATGTGTTGTTGACGATATCCCATTCCTCGTAGATACTGCAATAAAGAAGATTAGGTATAATATTCAGAGAAATTATGTTTTATAAATACTGAACTACAGCCATATCACAATATTCATAAGGTTTAACACTATACTTCTTCATCTGACCAGTCTCAATATATTGTGACAATAATATTATGTATAGCGCCTTACAGAGAACCGCATATAAAGTGCTTTCATTATTACCTCCGCCAACGAAGTTGGAGGAGGTTATGTTTTCGGTCCCGTTTATTTGTTAATTCGTCACCAGTCTCCTGCGCACAATTTCACAGATATATCTCAACCAATTTTTTGTAGAAGCTTCGTGTTCATCTAGAATAGAACCCATTACATTTTCAAGGTCAAAAGTCACAGGCCAAGGTCAAGGTCACGCAAACATCAAAATTTGAGTGTTGGCGTAGGTATGCACTCCCTGAGTGCACTGCGTCTAGTTATTCATGTATTATCACTGGTCATTAGGTACAGTTCAGACATGCACAATTATATTGTGCTCATACTCAGCTCCCCAGGGAATCTATCACACTAAGTAATTTCACAGTTCATTTTCACCCAATGTGATAATTTTGTATTCATGTATTTTATATAATATAATTGTTTTTTTCATTGAAAACAAATCAATAAACTAAACTGAACTGAAAAAGAAAATAAATGACTTACCCAAGAATGCCACTGTATGGATTCCACCTCGTACTCTGCTCATGCTGGGTCACATTTTGAAATGGACATAACTCGTACTTATAGCTGTAAGAAAAAGATAATTATCAGTAGTGTGCATTAATCAAATGGTAATTCTGAAGCGAGAGGATCTTGTTCATAGAAAAACACCCTGATGATTCACACTTTATGGCCCGTATTCACAAAGGAGGTTTGTACAAACCCCGGTTCAAACCGCGGTTTACATCTATGGAATGCCAATTGTAAACTGATGGAGAGAGAATGTAAATTCCTTACTTGTTAACAATGTTGATGGTACACATTCTCTCTCCATCAGTTTACAATTGGCATTCCATAGATGTAAACCGCGGTTTGAACCGGGGTTTGAACAAACCTCCTTTGTGAATACGGGCCATTTGGGTGGAATTCGCAAAGGAGGTCTATGTAAACCATGGTTCAAACCATCTGTTGGTGCTTATAAATCAGCAGCACCAAATAAAATTCACCATCTGAAAACATAGACATCTCTTTAACAACGCGTATATATTCAAAATTGTTAACAAGTAAAATAATTACGTTCTTTCTCCATAAATTTAACAAATGGCGCTTCATAGATGTAGACCAAGGATTACATTAACCTCCTTTTCAAATTCCAGCCAATATAGCTGGGAAAAAGACAGTTAAAAGTTATGTATCAATCAAAAAGAAATTCTTGGCGAGATGATCTTGTTCATAAATCATGATGATGATGATGATGATGATGATGATGATGAAGGTGATAGTGATGATGAAGGTGATGGTGATGGTGATGGTGACGGTGACGGCGATGGCGATTGTGGTGATGATGATAATGACGACGATGTCAATGACAATATGAATAATGATCCATTATAAAAAAAAAAATCATATATGAACTTTAGGAGTAGACCTTTCAACTTACTTATTTTCCACTTTTGAAAAACATCTTCCTCTCAGCCTCTGCAAATGTGGAGGACCTGCAAAAGAATGAAATGTGAAATGGTCATACTTATTTTGCAATGTGAACAAAAGTGAGCAATATCTCTGTATCAAAGGTACAGTTCATATTTTCAATATTTCATTCAGACTTGTATGATCATAATTTGGTCTGCACATAATTCATATTATTTCTTGACAATAAATGTATTTTTTCTGTTAGATTTCATTAAGAATGATTCAACTTAATACATTAGTTACATCAACATTTGTCTTGTATTTGGGTCATTCCACCGAGTTGGGCAACATTGGATTTTTGTCACACCATGTATCTTTAACAGTAATTATTTCACCAGCCTGTAATATTTATGACTTTTGTTTGTAATATGTTGTATATCATAATAAAGTGATCAAGAATGATGAAATTATATTTGATGTTGTCACCTTGTTTTGTTGTTGTTTATTGTTTTTCTGTGGTTTCCGCAAGTGAAAATGTGTACATTTTGTGACATTGGTCAATGCATTTGTCTGAGTGGCTTTACTTTTATTACAAATAAGAATTATGATGGAGGTGAATTCCTATTTTTAACAATAATAAACAACCTGATTTGTGCACACTTTCAGAACACCCATAACATTCTTTATGAGGGGGAAAAAAAGTTCATTGATATCGGATTCGGACGTAACGGGTGGTTTCCAAAGGAGATGAAAATGATTACATCCAGAACATGGGCAAAAAAAGATGGTTACCAACTTCCTAATGCATGTTTAATAACCAAGATAGATAGACATTGGGATGGGAAATATATTTGTTATTAGTTGATTAATGACTTAATTTTCAGTTTTATATTATGACTTCCAAAACTCCATGCCGTAGCTTTGGTTTCCGCAATCTTGAAGTTACGTCCGAAACCAAAAAAGATCGTAAAAACTCGCACTAGCGATCTACGCTAGATTTTATTCGATTAAACCCCTTGCGCATAAGACTAGTAAACCCCTCCCACATAGCTGGCAGTACATCGATCGCCATCGGCAGCTCATTTGTGCGGTGAAACAAGAGGTTTCCGAAGTTACGTCCGAATCTGAACTGAATGATGGATCTATTTCAGGCAACAACAAAAAAAAAGAGAATGAAATAGTGATTTAAAATAAAGAAGCAAAAAGGTAAAACAAATAAACAATAACAGACAATAACAGTTGAACGCTGAATAACGCTAAACATTAACCAATTGTTTCGGATGTAACAGGAAACGGTTTCCACAATAAAGTGTTACATCCGTAACAATAATGTAATATAAACCCTGTTTCCATTTCTTGTAAACTTGCTTCTCTGGCCCTGTAAGTAAGAAAATAATACATGCTTATGGAGTGATAATATGGCATCGGTAAAATGCTGGACAGTTGATTGTACATAAATGTTCTTTCCCTCTTACTGCTCTTGTTTAAAAAGGTACAAATGGATGATTTTTCGTCCATATTTTTACAAATTTTTCATTGTATTAGAGGCAAAATTCAGGTGGGATATTTTGAAAAAATAAAAATTACAAACAGCAACAACAACAAAAGTGTATGAAAGAACATTATTATCACAACAAAGGAACATTGCCCAAATTGTTCCGGATGTAATTGGAAACGGTTTCCACAATAAACTGTTACATCCGCATCAGTAATCTAATGCAAACCCGTTTTCACATCTTCTGAACTTTTCTCTACGACGTGTAAGTAAGAAAATAAATGTTGTTCATGGAGTCACAAAATGGCATTGATTCAATGTTGGACAGTTGATTGTTCTTGTGTTATTCAAACTTCATGGTTGAATTTCAATAAAAGCTGATTTTTGCCCATATTTCATGATTATGTTGTGTTTTTTCTATATTGTATGTTGACGCCTTAACTGGTTGAACTGAATTTCTTTGAATGTCATTGGAAGACTAGTAATCACATGAATGTTGTTAATTCTGACAGTTCTTTTCTTACAATTTATTCTCGGTATCTTATTAGCTGTGGTTTCCAGTTACATCCGCAACCCATACACTCATAGCCTGATTACCAGTGGCATTGTGGTATACGTGCACAGTATATGCCCAATATTTTTTTTCTTTTATAACACTTGACTAGTGAACTAACAAAATATATTGATATTAAAAGTTATTAGTTAGTTTGAAATTTCACCTCTAATGTCACACTTTGTGCCCCAAGTCAGTGGAATGACCCATTTATAATCATTCAACTCTGCAATCTTGGCAAGAGTTAACAAAAAATGGCAATACAGCAAAATGGTCAGCTCTTCTTTCATAGTACAACAAGGGAGTGGGTGAGTATACTTGTTTTAAATAAATGCTGCAGTAGAAAAGCATGATTTTTACTGCACGTCATGTTCAAGTCATTTCTGTTCTATTGTAACAATGTCTGCCGAATAAAATACCAGCAGCTAGGAGAGGAAAGTTTGCCTACTCACCTGAAAAATTAGAAGGCTGCACTTTCGGCTGTAAAACTTTTGGTTCTGATGGGGCATTCCACTGCTGATTTCTAAGGAGTAAAAAGGACACACACAAAAAATAACAGAAAATGTCAGCTTTTTATGACATTAAAAAGACAAATTAAGTTTAAGCTAGAGATCAAAATAAAATAAAATTACCTTTTCAAACTGTTATTTTTTTGTGTGTGTTTGGAGCTGTAACCTACTTCAGATATATTTAATCATGGCATTTTGACAAATCTACGGCTGTTTGATATCATGTACATGGAAAACTCAATTTAAAAAAACACTTTCTAAAGAGCACATTTAGTATCACAAATTACTTAAAACAATAATGAAACAAATATGATTTACAAATTGAAATTCTCCTTCCTTACCCCAAGTTGATTGGTTCCTCCACTAGTCGCATACGAATCTCTTCACTCGATGCTTGGCCTAAATAAAAATGACACATTTCGTTTTTAAAATTTAATAGTTTAATACAACAAAAAATAGCTCACATTTTCAGGCCACGTCGCAAATATGTAGTGCCCAGAGCTCGAGCACGACTATTACTATTAGTATTATAAAGAACTGAACCTTAATTCAACTACATGCACAGACAGAACATCCCTTTTTTCGAGTGATGCCGTAGAAATGTCTTGGTAGAGAATACCCTGTAAATTCAGTTTCCGATTCTTCAAGTCTACTTTCTTCATACATGTTAATTTGTACGCAATTCGAAAGGTAAATCGTCCGAGCCCAATTTAAGCCTCACGTTCAAGGCCAAGCTTCCAAGGCAAATATGATTTTCATGAAAAGTTAATCTACAATTTACCAAGTCCAAACTTTTAAAAACACAAGCAAAACGGGTACCGCTAATAAAATAGAATAAATTCAAGTTAAAACACATCACATATTCACATACATCTTACATCAAAATCAAACTACATTTTCATGATCTTTAAAATGTAATACAATGATATTATGAATTAAAAATTACAGCCTGTTTTTATTTAGTTTACCAATACAGGATATTGAATTTGATCATCATCAGATTCAGATCATCATTATGAATGAATTAAAAAAGCACTTAAAATCGTTAAAATATTCTCTCAGCTCAAGTAGAAATAGTGCTGTAACCGATCATCGGATCGGCATGCCGATCACGATCCGATCATACATGATCGGACCGTTTTTGCCGATTTCCGATCATGCAGAAAAAATCGGAAGATCGGATCGGCAAAAAAAAAAAAAATCTGTTTTTTTTTCTTTGGAAAATGATCCCAAAAAACATATTTCGGGAATATAAATGAATACCAAAGCAACATATATCCATATGAATAAGCCCAAGGTAATCTTGTATGGGTATGCTTTCATTTAAAACTGATTACCTCTCCTTTTACGAAATTACTCGCGCAGGTTCTGAGCTTAGTCCCATGTGTTTCTGAAAGGTTACGCCAAATTAATCACATGGGACTAAGCTCAGAATCGGCGTGAGTAATTTTGTAAAAGAAGAGGTAATCAGTTTGAAATGAAAGCATACCCGTACAAGATTACCTTGGGCTTATTAATATGGATATATGTTGCTTTGGTATTCATTTATATTCCCAAAATGTGTTTTTTGGGGATCATTTTCCAAAGGAAAATTTTTTTTTTTTTTTTTTTTTTTTTTTTTTTAGCCGATCATCCGATCCCGATCATCGATCCAATTTCGAAGATCGATAAAATTTTGCCGATCCGATCAAACGATCCGATCATCAAGGTCAGTTACAGCACTAAGTAGAAACATACTAATATAGTATTATATATGTTGTTAATGTTGTAGTTATTATATAGTCGCTTCAAGCCTACGAAAGTAGGGTAGGCACATCACATTTTCTTTACATATTTAGATTTAGAAAGGAATTTGGACAATGCAATGCTGGAAAATGTCACCTGTGAAAAGGATCTGGGAGTATTGATAGACGGTGAGCTGAATTTCCACAAACATATCTCCTCAGCAATACAAAAAGCGAACCAGATGCTAGGCCTTATCAAGCGTGCTTTTGTCAATATTGACCCGGACATCTTCATACCTCTCTACAAAGCACTTGTACGCCCACATCTAGAGTACTGCAGCGTATCATGGAGCCCAAGATTTGTTACAGACGACAAAAAGATTGAAGCAGTACAGCGAAGAGCAACAAGGCTGATTCCAGGAATGAGCTCCTTATCGTACCCAGAGAGACTGATAAAACTTGAGCTTTTCTCTCTTCACTACCGAAGGGAGAGGGGAGATATGATCCAAGTCTACAAAATCCTGCACGGTATTGATAGAATCGATCCAGAACACTTCTTTGTCAGATCTGATTATCTACGTACTCGTGGACATCCTCTGAAGTTTTTTACTACCCGTTGTAAACTCAACCTCAGAAGCAGTTTTTTCAGCAAGCGTGTTATAAGTTCATGGAACAGTCTTCCTGCGTCATTAGTCACTGCTACTAGCGCCGTCACTTTCAAACATGGCCTGGATATTGTTTGGTTAAATAAAAGATTTGATATCGTTTGACTTCCATGCGCGCATGCTGTGCACAGTCAGTAAAAGGAATGCTATCAACGTGTTTATGACCGGGAGATCTACAGGGCTACCCTACACTCCTGTCTAGATGATGATGATGATGATGATGATGATGATAATACATTAACAGCTAACGCACTACATGAAAAATAATGCGTGGGACTGGTCAGGTACTATCTAAAAATATTATCAAAAATCTACTGAGCAATCGTGCCAAATATACAATGAAGCCAAGATAATTAAGATAATATACATGTACTTATTGGTAGAACGTACCTTGATAGAGCAAAATTAGTGCTTCTAACAGCAGAGACATCAATATATGCACGAAACTCGAAGCCATTGTGGTGGTTTACGGTGACGAGACAAGTGCAACATACGACATTTGCTCCATGTAGCGATAATTGCTCCAGATCCACGGCCATATGGCAAGCCGTTTTAACATTTATTCCTATTTCTTGATATCAAGAATTTAATTCTTGATATCAAGAATTCGACTTCTTGATATCAAGAATTCATTTCTTGATATCAAGAATTCAATTATTGATATCAAGAATTACCATTGCTTTACAACAGAAAATCATTTCTTGATATCAAGAATTGATTTCTTGATATCAAGAAATCAATTCTTGATATCAAGAATTCATTTCTTGATATCAAGAATTCAATTCTTGATATCAAGAATTCATTTCTTGATATCAAGAATTCGAATTCTTGATATCAAGAATTCGAATTCTTGATATCAAGAAATAATTTTCTGTTGTTAACCAATGGTAAATCTTGATATCAAGAATTCAATTCTTGATATCAAGAATTCGATTTCTTGATATCAAGAATTCGATTTCTTGATATCAAGAATTCATTTCGTGATATCAAGAATTCGATTTCTTGATATCAATAATTCATTTCTTGATATCAAGAATTCGAATTCTTGATATCAAGAATTTGATTTCTTGATATCAAGAATTAATTTCTTGATATCAAGAATTTATTTTTCAATATCAAGAATTCGATTTCTTGATATCAAGAAATCAATTCTTGATATCAAGAATTCATTTGGATATCGAGCTCAAAAGTAGTGGATAAATTCACAGTTGAATTCGAACGCGAGAGTTGTGCAGGTATTCATTCTGATTTCGAACGCAAGATTTGAGCAGGATTACATTCTGATTTCGAACGCAAGATTTGAGCAGGATTACATTCTGATTTCGAACGCAAAAGTATTGCACGATTTCCTCCTGAGCGGTGCGGTGTCTAGTCCAGATTCAGGAAGTGCTTTGTGAACACACACCATGTTACTCTATGCACACCGCCCTATACGACTCGCGCTAGAGCCTATTCACAAAACTGCCGCAGTCTCTAGTCCAGATTCAGGACGTGCTTTGTGAACACACACCATAGAGCTGTGTACACACCGCCCTAGAGCTAGCGCCCTTTACCCAACTAACAATTGGACGTTTTCTGAACGTTCTAAACAGGTTCAAAGTTGGTTATTTGGACGTTCTCTGAAAACGTTTTTAAAACGTTTATTTGTGGAAGGTTGAAAACGTTTTTAGAACGTTCCAAATGGACGTTTTTAGAACGTTGTTTAAACGTTAGAAAAACCAATAAAAAACCTTTCATGTATTTGCTTTTAAGTGCAAGGACCAACAGAACGTTTTAAGAACGTTCTGTAAACGTTCATTAAAGACGAA
Source organism: Echinarachnius parma (assembly GCA_037951105.1). Taxonomy (NCBI): domain Eukaryota; kingdom Metazoa; phylum Echinodermata; class Echinoidea; order Clypeasteroida; family Echinarachniidae; genus Echinarachnius; species Echinarachnius parma. Next base: position 54,685 of record JBAMJV010004608.1, on the reverse strand, counting down.
GACCTATGGAACCTAATAAAAACGTTTTAAGAACGTTTTTTAAACGTTCATTAAAGACGAAGACCTACGGAACCTAATAAAAACGTTTTGTAAACGTTCTGTAAACGTTTTGTGTTTGCTGGGTAGTCAAGGCTCTATATGGCTTGGAGATTCTCTATGCGATCGCGAGCTAGCTAGCTGTGAGAGAGCTAAATACTAGTAAACTGGCTCCATATATAGCCTTTAAGCACTGGATTCGCAGTAATTTATTAATGAGCAAAGATAATAAGGCATTACTATTCATGAGAGAAATCAGCAACCAATCAGATCGCTAGATGTGGATACTGTATGCCTAATCGGTGGCGTGTTCCACCGTGTAATGTATCTCATATTTTATTTAGTATCAGACATTAATATTATCATAACTATCATAATGATAAAATATGAGATACATTACAATGAAAACTAAAGCATAGAATTACCTTTTTGCATCCATATCAAATCTCAACTCTTTATTTTAAAAGAAAACAACATATTTTGTAATGACGTACCCTATAAATAATGGACGCGTCCGCACCCGGTCCGGTGCACCGCGGTGGTATGTTCAGTGCAGCATACAGCATACGCTAGTCCGAAGCGGAGACCCTATAACAACCACTACTCTATGCCACTAACAGTGTATTGTGAAAGGTTGCGCGTTTGGTTTTACATTACAGCTTCCAAACGAAGACTAACACTCACAAACAGCTGATCAACCTGGTCTTGTGGCATATGAATATGGGCTTCGTAGCATTTCTACGAAGATTTTCTATGTAAATAAAAGAAAATATAACTTTTCACGTTCACGAGTGGCGATAGGCTTCGCGCTGCCCCGCTCAAACTCAGCCTTTCGCGGTTTAATACAGTACCGGTTGTAGAACCTGCCAGACAGCACGATGCCTAGCGGATAGGCTACCCTAGAGCCTAAGTAAACATAACTGCTGCAGTCTGAGCCCAAATATCGGCCACGTGCGTTTTTATCATTTCGTGATATGTTGCCAATAAACGTTGCGTAAACCTGTTGTAAAGATAATCCCTTGTGCAATAAATATGTCCACGTGTTTTTCTGAATGATCAATTGTAAAATATACTTGTATTTTAGTTGAAATAGTAACGTCAGATGTGATATTTTAAAAGCAAAATAACTTCTAAAAAGACTTACAAAATACGCATTGTAAATGCACAATTTGGCAACATATCACAAATGCATTAGTTCCGCATGAATTCTTGATATGTTGCCAATTTATCATTTTTACAATGCGTGTTTTGTAAGTCAATTTAGATGTCTTTTTGCTGAAAATGATCAGATCGGACAGTATTGTTTTAACTGACGTGATCAAAAATATTTTGAAATAAATTGCGCAGTAAAAACGTGAATATATTATTACACACGGGGTAATCTTTGCTACAGGTTTGCGCATTGTCTATTGGCAACATATCACGAAATGATTTCTTGATATGTTGCCGTTTGACGTTTTTGAAAGACGCGTGTTTTATAACAAGTAATTAAACTGGAAAATCACATCCAACATTTTCAATGTAACATTAATCAATGGTCTAAAAAACATATGTTCAAACAGTATGAAAAGAAAATTTTCTACAAGGAATATCACAGAGACAGTAAATGCACTGCAAACTGGCAACATGAATTCTTGCATTAGTTGAATTTTCGCGATACATTGACTTTCGACACCGCACCACTCAGGCAGGATTCATTCGTGCACAACTTTTGCGTTCGAAATCGAATCACAATGAATTTAGCACAACTTTTGAGCACGAAATCAGAAGGGATTTCTGCATTACTTTTGCGCTCGAAATCAATTGTGAATTGTGAATTGTGCGCTCGATATCAAAATAATTATTGCAATAGTCTTGCGTTCGAAATACGAATTGAATTCTTGATATCATGAATTCTATTTTTTGATATCAAGAATTGAATTCTTGATATCAAGAAATGAATTCTTGATATCAAGAATTGATTTCTTGATATCAAGAAATGAATTCTTGATATCAAGAATTGATTTCTTGATATCAAGAAATGAATTCTTGATATCAAGAAATGATTTTCTGTTGTAAAGCAATGGTAATTCTTGATATCAAGAATTGAATTCTTGATATCAAGAAATGAATTCTTGATATCAAGAAGTCGAATTCTTGATATCAAGAATTGAATTCTTGATATCAAGAAATAGGAATAAATGTTAAAACGGCTTGCCATACGGCCACATCACAGTACATGTTGTGCGCTTTATGCCAAGAGGAAATAAATGACAACATGCAAGCCCCTAATAATATACCGACCTCCGACGCGATACCACCGTGGACATGCAGCCCCCCCCCCACCCCCCCCCCCCCCCACCCCCCCCCCCCACCCCTTATCAATTAATATATCTATCTATCTATCAATCAATCAATCAATCAATCAATCAATCAATAATTCATTCATTCAATCAATCAATCAATCAATCAATCAATCAATCAATCAATCAATCAATCAATCAATCAATCATAATCAATCAATCAGTAAATCAACCAACCAACCAATCAACCAACTAATCACACATCAATCAATTACATTCAATCAGATGGTCAGAAGAAAAAACAACATTTTATTGACGGTATATCGCTACATAATGAAACCATGATCCTTTTCAGATTGTAAAAGAAATATCGGATAGTATTTTTATACGTTAAATTTTAGGAATTACAATTCACATCAGAGTCATGTCAGCCGAATAAAATTCACAATACCTGGCATTGCAGACCCGAAGGCAGGGGGTGCGTACGCAACCCCCCCCCCCCCCCCCCCCCCTATTTATTGGTCTCAGGTCCTCTTTTTATCGGTCTATGTCTATGATTGTAAAGTATAATAGGCCAAATGATACATAACGTAAACATTATCCATTTTCTATGAAAAGGATCAAACGTACCATATGCTACACGTTCATCATGTTCATAGTTTACAATAAGCAAGAATAAAAAGAACAACAATACGGATATTTATGTTCACTTATTAAAAACAGCTTATCGTACCCAGGTCGAAAAAATAGTTTGAACCAGTTGAAACCAAACGGTAGCAGTTAAGATTCCCGGTTCCCAGTAAAGATAAATGGACAGATGCAGCAGACCAGTTAAAACCAATAAAATTACTAGTTGTAAACCAATTCAAAATACCAGTTGAAAACTTGAAAACAACTACTTTAACTGGTCTTCATGTACCGGTTAATCCCACTACTGGTTTCTTAATGGTTTTGTATTGGCTTCAACTGGTTTTCTTACTGGTCAGCCTTACTGGGTTCTTACTGGATACTTACTGGTATCTATTACTGGATTCTCACTGGTTGTTCCAGTTGATTCCAGTTGATTCCAGTGTACCAATTCCCATATTGAAACCAGTTGGCCAACTGGTACCAGTTGGCAACTAATTTTCAACTGTTTTTCGACCTGGGTATAAATATCAGTATGGTATCAGAGAAAGGCATGCAGGGTTGTCTCAAATTGTTGATCAGATCATTAGTGAATTTAATGACAGGACTGTGGCTTGAATTATAACTCCTTCATATATGATTTTGCTTGCAATAATACAATATAGAAACTTGATCAGTGAAAATACGAATTCGAAATCATAAGAAATTACCCAACTATATAAAGATCATGAATAACATCTAAATATCGTTTATGACGGAGACTAAAAAACCGCTTAAAGTATTGTTTTTGTGTAAAATTATGATTGAATAAACTGGAACAATAGTACATTATGGAGGGAAGAACCACCAATGGTAACATAGTCGCTAAAACTTGTAAGTCATATAATATCAAAATAAAGTTCCACTTTTTGTAAAAAGTGCAACTTCATTAAATTACGTTGATAGTACATGGCTGTTAAAGGTGCACATGTAAAGTGTTAGATATTGCCCAAAATTACATTTGAGACTTCAATCCTATACCAAAATCATTGTAAGATATGTCCGAATGATGTGTGAAAATTTCGTTGAAAAATAACACTTCTATCCTGGTTAAAAGAGCGAAAATTTGCGTCAGCTTTTACAACGAATTACTGTATAACGTGTATGAGGTTTATGACCGTTCATTAACGCTCTTGAGCTGAATGATTATCAATGATAGATACCGTCATACTAATATTTAAAAATCTAACCCCATTTTATTATTCTCTTACCATAAGCCAAACAACACGGTAGAAGAGAAATATGGAAGCTCCAAGTAATTTTCGTGGAGTTACTAGACACTTTACTGGTTTCACTATTCGTTGTTATAATTCGTCCTTTTGCTCCTCATTTGGCTTCGACTTTGATTTCTGCGTTGATACCTTTTCCTTCTTGGCAATTTTCTCTGCAGCTTGTGTCGCCTCGCCCGTTTTCTTTTCCTCATCTTTCTCTACTTTTCCCTTTTTCTTCGAATCTTTTTTCGTTTTCTTATCCTCTGCTGCAGCCTTCTCTCCTTTTCCCTCTTTCTTCGAATCTTTTTTCGTTTTCTTATCCTCGGCTTTCTCTACTTTTCCCTCTTTCTTCGAATCTTTTTTCGTGTTTTCCTTTTTCGCTTTCTTCGTATCCTCGGTTGGTTTCGCGGCAGCCTCCGCTTCTATCTCGTCTGTTATTTCCTCTTCATCCGCAGTCTCTCCTCTCGCTGCTTTCTTGGCGGCCAAGATCTTTCGCTTACTCTGGAGAACAAAGGCAAACCATAATAGAATATTTATTTCGTAGTGAATTTGTGATATAAGTATACATTGTACATACATAAAATAATATGTGAAGAACATTCTTCTCATAACAAACATGTATCACAGGACAAATTTTCGTTGTCGGTAATTTTTCGAAACATCTCAAATATTATTCAGTCATCCGTTTTAATTAAATTTCTTGTTGTCAGCATATCGTATGCAATGAACACACTATATTAATATTATTTGGTTCTATCGTTATGACTCTATCTGGTGATAATTACATCAACCATTGCAACTATATTAAATCATAGCTTCGACAATTACTTCGCTATTAATTTTTCATAAACCAACAAAGTTCCGAACTTTATATCAAAGGCTATAACCTATAAACCTAATACAATAAAAAAAAATATATACCCTTTCTCTAATTTTAACTTTTTTCGTGGGTCAATATTATTGTCGCAAACAAGAACAAACTTGTACCATTGGTTTTGCTCAATTATTCAATAATTCAGTGATTTATTTACCGGTCCTTCGTATTTGTTGATTCTAAACTTGGATCGATCTACCCCAACGCAGATATCCGTGGTCGTAAAACATAGCTCGATCTCCTGTTCGTCTTCGGGAAGACCACCCGTCAAGGCTGTCTTGATCTCGTCTTCATAGTTCTCTGTGATAAGTTACGAGAAAAGAAAGAAAGAAATCGTGTTAGACCAACATTAATTGCAGATAGTCATATACCGACAAATTTAATACTGATTCCACGATGGCAATAAAAGTTATGTATTTGAATTGTATTTTGTATTCTACCTTTATTTTGAACGCATTTTCAGTATTATCAAAGGGGGTCATAAGACTAGCGCTCTCTTCCACATAACGTATACCCAGGTAGCAAGCCAACGTTGGTCCAACGTTGGACCAACGTTGTCCAATTTTTTCGGCAACGTTGGTCCAACGTTGTCCGGCAACGTTGGACCAACGTTGCTTGCGTACGCCCAAACAACGCTGCTCCAACGTTGGCGAAAACAAAATACCAACGTTGGATCAACGTTGGTCCATCGTTGGAAAGTTGTCATTTGTCAACGTTGGACCAACGCTTTTCCAACGTTGATCCAAGGTTGGTATTTTGTATTCGCCAACGTTGGAGCAGCGTTGGTTGGGCGTACGCAAACGTTGATCCAACGTCAAAGCAACATGTGTCCAACAAGCATCCACCATATTTCCAACAAGCATCCAACATGTCTCCAACACTCATCCAACAAGCATCCAACATGTCTCCAACAAGCATCCAACATGTCTCCAACAAGCATCCAACGTTGGTCCAGCGTAATTCACCAACATTTCTCCAACGTTGGTCCAACGTTGATCCAACGTTGGTCCAACGTTAATCCAACGTTGGTCCAACGTTGGTCCAACATTGGACCAACGTCTCACCGTACTAAAAAAATTAAATTAATATTCATATGACACGCCTATTGGTGATATCTAGAACATCCTATCCTAGCTTTCCCTTTACCTAAGACTAACCCTAACCCTATTCCTAGTCCTATTCCTATCCATATAGTCCTATTCCTATTCCTACACTCACTACATCTACATCATCCACTCAGCTTTATATAACCTAGCTTCTGTGTTAATATTTGTTTGATGGTTGGTATTTCGATAAAGTTGAATGTTTGGATAAAGTTTTAAGAATTTACACAAATACATCATGGAAACAAACCTTTAGAATGTTTTTGTAGATAAATAACTTACATATATTTCAAATAATGAGTAAATAATAACATTGGATTCATTCTGAACAATCAAATAACATGATTATTAATGCTTTTTGCAGTCAATGATAACCACCTATGAATATTCATGAATAATAACCAACGTTCATCCAACGTTGAACCAACGTTGATCCAACGATGGCATACATCCTGCTTTCAGCAGCTAATTTTAAATCCTTTTATTATGCAAGGGGGTTTTGACCACCTGTGCTAAGAGTAAAAAAAATACCTTTTCTAACATAACAGCTACATGTAGTGAACAACAGATGTGAAATGTTGGATTCTCGTTGGATTAACGAACGTTTCACTGTGGGTTACCGATGTCGATCCAACGTTGCTCTAACGAGATTGTCCAACCTCCATTTCACTTTGAGTTACCGATGTTGATCCATCGTTGGTGTTGTAATATAATACAAGTAGGCGAAATGCCATGTGTAACTCTGGCATAACAATAATAAATACTGGTAAATTAGAAACTTGAGTGTCAGGGTAGACTACCCGACACCCAGAAGATGGAACCAGGGGATTATTCTGCCCCTTTCGTACGGTTGTCATCCCCTATGTAAGACCGACATTTACCTTATGCAAAATGGTTTAACGTGCTAGTGCCAGGGTGGACTACTCAACGCCTAGATGATACCAAGGGATTATTCTGCCCTAAATGGTATTCATCTCTATCACAAATCTAATCTATCCGGGGGTCTGAGAGTAGACGTCGAAGTGGGTAGCAACTGTCACGTTCTTGCGAGGGCGGCTTCACGTACCTCACTCCAGCACGCTTCTGGGACCTCCGTTTCCTCGTTTACTGGAACATGGATGTTACCTTCAGGTGCGCGACGCTTCTTTAGATGATGTCTGTTCCGGCGATACCGCCCACCTTTCTCACTCTGGATGTGGTACGAGCGGGGCGTTGAATCTTGAGTTGTCACTACGCCAGGTTTCCATTCTTTTCCCACTTGGTAGTACACACGTTCTCCAGACTTCAACACCGGCAGCGACTTGGCACCCTGGTCATAGTATCGCTTCTGCCTCTTCTGGAGCTCTTTCTTCCTACTAGCTATGCACCGTTGATAACGAACAGTACAGTTCTCAATAAAGCGTTTTCTGGATGGTATATCCGGTCACACATCAACCGTGAAGCTCGCCTCCCAAAATGAATTCAAATTAGCATTTCTACAACACAGGTCATGGCGAATCGAATCAGACATACAGTCACTTTCACTTCAGACACCATGTTGTAATATAATACAAGTAGGCACACGAGTATAGTTGAAAGCTTACTTTATTAACTGCTTGTAGATCGATGGCCCAACTCATACATGGTCTCTTGACACCCGATAATATACATATCGATCCTATATGGTAATTCACCGGGGATGGCGCACTTCTATTTATGATTGTAATTCTACTTGAGTCCACTCATTACTGTTGGTCTAACGAGATTGTCCAACGTCTTTTTCACTGCGAATTACCGATGTTGATCCAACGTTGGTCCAACGAGATTGTCCAACGTCTTTTTCACTGCGAGGTACCGATGTTGATCCAACGTTGGTCCAACAAGATTGTCCAACGTCTTTTTCACTGCGAGTTACCGATGTTGGTCCAGCGTTGCTCCAACGAGATTGTCCAACGTCAATTTCACTGCGAGTTACCGATGTTGGTCCACCGTTGGTCCAACGAGATTGTCCAACGTCCATTTCACTGCGAGTTACTGATGTTGGTCCAACGTTGGTCCAACGAGATTGTCCAACGTCTTCTTCACTGCGAGTTACCGATGTTGGTCCAACGTTGGTCCAACAAGATTGTACAACGTCCATTTCACTGCGAATTACCGATGTTCGTCCAACGTTGGTCCAACGAGATTGTCCAACGTCTTTTTCACTGCGAGTTACCGATGTTGATCCAACGTTGGTCCAACGAGATTGTCCAACGACTATTTCACTGCAAGTTACCGATGTTGGTGCAACGTTGGTCCAACGAGATTGTCCAACGTCCATTTCACTGCGAGTTACCGATGTTGGTCCAACGTTGGTCCAACAAGATTGTCCGACGTCTTTTTCACTGCGAGTTACCGATGTTGGTCCAACGTTGGTCCAACAAGATTGTCCAACGTCCATTTCACTGCGAGTTACCGATGTTGGTCCAACGTTGGTCCAACGAGATTGTCCGACGTCTTTTTCACTGCGAGTTACCGATGTTGGTCCAACGTTGGTCCAACAAGATTGTCCAACGTCCATTTCACTGCGAGTTACCGATGTTGGTCCAATGTTGGTCCAACAAGATTGTCCAACGTCTTTTTCACTGCGAGTTACCGATGTTGGTCCAACGTTGGTCCAACGAGATTGTCCAACGTCTTTTTCACTGCGAGTTACCGATGTTGATCCAACGTTGGTCCAACAAGATTGTCCAACGTCCATTTCACTGCGAGTTACCGATGTTGGTCCAATGTTGGTCCAACAAGATTGTCCAACGTCTTTTTCACTGCGAGTTACCGATGTTGGTCCAACGTTGGTCCAACGAGATTGTCCAACGTCTTTTTCACTGCGAGTTACCAATGTTGATCCAACGTTAGTCCAACGAAATTGTCCAACGTCTATTTCACTGCGAGTTAACGATGTTGATCCAACGTTGGTCCAACGAGATTGTCCAACGTACATTTCACTGCGAGTTACCGATGTTGGTCCAACGTTGGTCCAACGAGATTGTCCAACTTCTTTTTCACTGCGAGTTACCGATGTTGGTCCAACGTTGATCCAACGAGATTGTCCAACGTCCAACGAGTTCCAACGAGTTTGCAAGTTTCCGACGTTGGTCCAACGTTGGCTTGCTACCTGGGTATATACACACGATTGATTCTTGCTGAAAGGGATATATACTTTCAGATTTTCCTTTTGATGGTGGTGGTCGGGCTAATATATTCTCCATGAGGGGGCAGGGGCTCCAACCTGCGATCATGTTAGCGCGAGCCGCTTCAGGTGGGGTCCAGGGGGCGGATCCCCGGAAGCTTTTGAATTTTAGCTTTTCAAAGCCCCACAAATAAAAACTATATAATTATTATTATGTCCTACATGAATGAAATCCTGTTCAGTGATTGGTCTACATAGTGTCATGTGACCAAACATAGTAATGCCCATGGAGAAAAATGTGCAATGCGTGGCGTCATTCATGGAATAGTAAATGCTATTCCATGAATGACGTCATAGACGCCGGGTGATCATAATTACTGAGCCCATAGAGATGCGTGTTATAAAACCTCCCTGCGAGAAGAGATCTTGTTTTAGCTTGCGAAAGATGCTCGACGAGATTTCTCAAAGAGTTATTTAAAAAGAAATACAGCATATTTTCACCCGTGAATATCAATAAGTTCCAAAGAATATTCGAGCCACTAGTGAAATTATGGATTCCGAGTGTAAGCTCTCAGTGCATGGTAATTGTGTTTACTATACGCGTTGAATACTCGATCCCCAGTCAAATACTTGTCAGTGTGGGTGGGCTGCAAAATCGATTTAGTTTCTGCATGGGTATATCGCAAATCACGTTCAGGGCGATTTAAAACTTATAATATTTGTTAATATAATTATATAGGGGTCTATTATTAAACTGCCCTTACCCGTGTGTATACAGTATATCATTGATACTCTAGATTTAAAACAAAACAGAAACTCACCAGTCCAATACTTGCAGACCTTGTTCATGGTGGGCGGGCTGAATTCGTAGCGGTTGAGTCTCTGGGTATCGCAGGCCGCACTCAGGGCGTTCCCAATCGTACGATCGGTTCTCTTTCCTTTCCCCAAGATCCTGTTTGCCTCTGTCCAAACAAAAATAATGCAAAACGATTGGTCAAAAACAAACATGGTGTGATATTTTTTAGTTTCCAACATCTTGTTACCGTCTGCGAACAAAATACGGTTATACTTAATTATTTTCATTTTGAATATACTTCTACAACAATACTGGTCTTGATCAGATACACAACTTGGTATAGCATGGGTAAATACGGCTGCGACTTTTTTACCATGGTGATAGAACTTCAACTATACATAAATATACATTGTTCGAGAATCAATCGTTTGAAATATTGTCTCTCTCCAGAAATAACTCTATAAATAAATAAGACAACTTACCCGAGATCACGGCATGGCATCCTTCGCACACAACCTCTGTAAAAAATACAAAATCCAACAACAAAAAATAAAATAATAATAGTGGAAATAAATTAAAACAAACAATGTCTGCGGAGGGTTCTTAATTCCTTGTTGTTATTTTCTTTTTGTATAATAGAAGTTATGATAATATAGGATTGTAGTTGAGGTGGGGGTACGATAGAGACCCAAACAATAAGAAATGGTGGATAGATATATGTGGTACGTACGGACAGTGAAGGCGGGAAAGCCGGGAAACGGAGGTGAAACAAACTTTTGTGAACTTTTAGTATGAAACGTGTTATTTCTGCCGAATGTTAAAGGGATAGTTGAGTTTTGGTAAAGAGGGCACTTCACAAAATATTTTTTTGTGAGATAATGAAAAACTGACTGTCGGTTCAGAAACGGCTGAAATATCCATAAACGTATTTTTATTCAAAAGTTCTCCGCTATAGGGGACATTTTTACTTTTTAGAAAAATTAAAAAAAATGCTTATAGACTATACTTTGAAAAAAATCCAAATCGGTTTTTAAAAAGTTGTTGATGATATCTCTATTGAATCATTATTTTAACATCAAATGCACAATTTTGTATGAAAAATAGCTAAAACCAATGAGTTTTTTAGAGAGCGCCCTCTTGAGTTGTAACGGCTCGTTTTTTAATGATAACAGGGGTTTTACTTAGTCGTTTGTAATTGTGTATACTTTTCGAGCATGGTGGAGTTATAACTATTAGTTTGTACCGTAATGGTGCAGGTTTTGGTTACTAAAGTTAAGTTTGACCAATACTCAACTATCCCTTTAAATATAATCTATAAAAATAGGGGTGAATTCATGTGCATCAATTATAATCGACCACGCGTAAAACAACCATTTCAACGAATATATTACAGGATAATAGCATCTTCATAAGTACACCATAAAAATATAAATATGAATTATATAAACATGCTAAATCATTTGTTTATATATACCAGAACACGAAAACCGACATTATACATGCACAACTGAAATAGAGAATCCAGCGAAACCTCATTACAACGTCAACGAGGTCAAAATAATGGGACCATGAACAATTAATTACCTTGCAGCATGGGCGTACCCAGGGGGGGGGGGGTGTTGGGGGGTTCAAACCCCCCCCCCCCCCTTTGACCAAAAATGGCTTTTTGGGGGGTTTGAACCCCCCCCCCCCCCCCCCCTTTCAAATTTTAGTCATTAACCTGGTCTCGACTCTCGAAAATTTGCGAAGAATCCCGGTCTCGGGGTCGAAAATGTTGAAATTTCTTGGTCTCGGCTTCGAAAATTTTCCACAAACATCTTATATCTTATATCAGGCTTAAAAAAACACCACATAATAATGTGCAGAACAGCAACAGTAGTTTGTTATTAAGCATTAAGATGGTATGTTGTATATCGGAGCTCTTTATAACGAGGTTCCACTGTGCTACATACTATATATTAAAAAAAGTGTATTTTTGTAATTTTTAGAATTCCTTGTTATCATGAAGGTTTACCTTTGGCAAATTTGGTTGGTTTCATGTCTCCGTGAGCAGAACCGACCACCATGGCCAGAGCTATCAGGGTAAGTGACATCAGAGACATAATTTCTAGCAGGCGAGACATCCTCTTTTCTGTAGATAGGAAATACAAATGTAAAGGAAAACGAAAGAGATTTAGTTACTGCAATATAACTGTTATTACAATAATAATGTATTGTGTGCATGAGGGTGTGCGAACTTAACATGCCTCTGTACGTTTAGGTTATGATTCTTTGCAATATGCATAACATTTACACTATATATCTCTTCCTCTCTTTGCAATATGTATACAGTATATATTTCCACGGCAGTGTTTCACCTTATTTATAGTAAAGGAAATTGCCAAAATAATATAATATATTTCCATCATCAAAAATATAAAAAATATACCAATATACTTACCGTATAATTCCGTGTCTCCAGCTATTACTCCCTTGACCTCGTTATCCTACAGGTATATACTGCAATTTGAGATACAGCACAAAGAGTATTTCTTTCAAGGTACATTCATGCTACACGTTGCTATAATGATAGCATACCGTATCTGCAGCTAACTGTGTAATGATTAGCTACCTTATTTATTATCTCCGAGTATTCATCAAACAAGTGCTGGTAATAAAAGGCTGTCTATCCAAACGCTAACTGTAAATAATGGTTTGTGTGTAACATTATACCAACTATTACCGACATTTGAGTGGAATAGGTTTATTTTGAGTAAAGGAAACTCGTAAAAAATTGAACTTCGCTCCATCGTGACCGCGATAACAACATGGCGTTATCTTTATTTCAGTCTAACGCTATTATTTCCATGTTTCATTCTTCAACTCCCAAATGCTGTATCAAGTGTTTCTCCAAAAAAATAATATATATATATATACTTTGACCTTTTGTTGTCTATTCTTTCCTTAAAATATTTCAAATAAAGCATTCTTTAGTCCTAAACTTTGAGTTCTCAAGTTCTCAAACAAATGTACATACTTTGACTTCTGTTGTTGGCAAAAGTTTAATTCTTCAATCACAAAACTTGATAGGATATTTCCGATAATCACGATCACTTTGATTACAAACTTTATGGCCAGGGGGCACAGGGGCCCGATTACGGACCAGCGACATTTAACATGGTAATTAGCATCATTTGCTCTAACTCATCGATGTCAATATGTTAGAATTACATAAACAAATCAATAAAAACGTATAGCAGAGCACACATACCGCCCTTTCAACCGTAAAGGATAACACAAGCATATCTAGAGATCAGTGGAACTAGGGCTGGTCCTGGGTCATGATCGTGCTCTCGGCCACGGTATTCTACTAAATTAGTCCGACCTAAAGTGCTAACTACTAACCAAAGTAACCATGACTATATCATCACTATCCTATCAAGTTATTGCTCCCTGGCTGGATTAATGGGACCTATATAGGGGGTAATAATTGTTCGGTAACTCTCAAGTTATTAATAATTGACTGTTCTATTATTTTTGTTTTACTAATTATAATAAACAATAACCTCATGACTTGTCTCGAATTGTATCATATCATTGATAGAATGATAAAATAAGAGAGAAAATGGTGGTGGTGGTGGTGGTGGTGGTGGTGGAGGGGGTGATGGGGTCGGGGTATATGGTGTTGGTATATAATATATGCTCGAGTGAACAATGCTCGGGTTATTTATTGGTTTTATTATTTAGTTGTTTAGTTCATTAGTGAACAACACAATATATATTTACATATCATCTATAACAATGATTATTTAAATGACCGATTGTTCACTCTGCATGTGCCATATATGATATACACAAGGCAGAAGGTGTGTGTGTGTGTGTGTGTAAAAGTGTGTGGGGGGGGGGGGGGGGGAGGGGGCTTTTTGCCTTATTTAATTATCAGTGAGAAGCCGGTATACCCTGACGTGATATACATATATGAAACTAACGATGCTTAATAAATGAGCTTGATTTTATTTATGAGTTTATTACGCGCCCATAAAGTTATTTGAATAAGGCTATAATTTGTGTTGCCGGTGCCAACTTTGTTAACCAATAAAAACACACCACGTATAAATAGCGTCGATCGCGGGCAACTATCTTTTTATTGACTATTTTCTCAACTTGATGGCCAGTACAGGTGTAAATAGAGTTTATCCTTTCAGTAAAAAAAAAAAAAAAGCAAAATATATACAAATCTTGTGAAATTTTACATCATAATTATAGGGGAATTTGGCCAACTGTGTATGAATATGCATTATGTACCATGTGCAGTACCCTCATCAGTACTGTATTGTCAAACATAACTAAATTCATTAGACGAATTCATAATATTATACTCGTGCAACTACCAATCACGATCATGCACTTTTGATAATAATAACAACTCATTGACTAGTATATGCCCCGTTGCCCATGGTGGGATAAGGGGGATAAGGGAGGGAAAAGTTTAAAATTACGATATTTTTGAAGTTATGCTAATCATATCACAGTGTAACCTCGTTATAACGAGCATGTAGGATCCAATAAAGTTACCGTTATAATATCAGAAATATTGTTGTATCAGGGTCTAAAACAACAAAATACATAGGTCTCGAACCTGTGAAATTACCTTGTTATAATAGAGCTCGTTATAAAGAGGTTTTACTGTACATTGTAGACAGAAAAGAAAAACAAATTATGACCATTTAACATGTAAATTCAGTGCCTTTTTAATGAAACACCAACGATGGGTTAACAGTCAGGATTTTGTTAGGGTACAAAAATCAATGATCAATTTACTAAGAAATTCAGGGGCAAATAAGACTATTATGTAAAACAACAATGATAATACAATTGTGCGATATTAAATTCAGATTGTATTAATAAATTGAATGGGAAACGCCCCATCATTGTTCGAAGTACATTTAGACTTATTTTACATCTCGCAGAAACACCATGATTCTAAGATAATTGACTTAATATCAAATTACAACTACTATACGTGTACACTTATGAGTGAAAAAAAAAGGAGTTTTATTCTAAACGATCTATGTTGTAGAGATATACAATCAAGGCACGGTGCTTATTTATTCTAATTATAACATGAATCATTTCCTAGTAAGATTTAGCCTTTTACAGTGGTGATTTCATACCTATTTCGTTACTGTTCAATTACAAAAATAAATAAGTAATTCATATGCTTCAGTGCTTGTGTATTCTTACCGTCTCTATTCAACTTCTCTAGATATAACCAGGTACTTGCTACAAGATGTGTTGTTATGAGCACAGGTAGGCCTACATAAAAACCAACATTTAGTTTTTACTTAGACAATACAAAAGGCAGTGATTTTCCTTTTTGTTCACTGAACTTGTCTATCCGTTCTACTCCACATTTTAGATGCTTACAAAATATCACCAAAATCATTCCCTAGAATCATACACAATTGAAGAAATCAAAAAAACGCAAACGTTTGGAAATATGGAACTCAAAATGAAAAAAGAAAGAACAAAGAAAACAAAAAACAATAAAGACAAATATGTAAAAATAGCACGCAAACTGTCATAATTATTATATTTGGCATCACAGCAGTGTACACCTTTAAGCAATACATGACCAAATATATTAAAGACACAACATCACGAGAAGTAAGGTTTGAGGAAAATATACATGAAGGAAATATCTAACCAAATATCACAATCGAGTTTCCATACGATGCCACAGATATTCAAGGTATCTGAATTAGTAGAACAAAATATCGGAGAGATTTGTATTATTTTGTATTTCTTTATTTAAATGTACATTATTTGAATATGAATGATCCTAGTCAGATTGGTTTTTTGAAGGTCAAAGGTCACATGAAAGTTGACCCTTCTTTTTTGCAATTGTACAATTTTCCTATAGCATGTAGATACATAATTTGAATTAGAAGAAAGCTTATGGTAAACAACGTGAACATAATTATTCTTTCTTAGAGACGAGTGGTGGCACTTACTTCGCGTATCAGTATATTCTTAATCGTAATATAAGCGATGTATACAGGTACAAATCCTTTTATCCTTTGTATGACCATTTTTCAAATAAAGGATATTCAGTATGGTGTACAACGAACTTCCTTCTTCAACATTGTTTGTACTGCATATCTCATGTCCATCTGAATTAACTAACAGTGAGGAAAGGTGAACAACAAACACATTAGAGAATAAATATACAAGTACAACCGGTGTTAAGTGAGTTTTCCTGAAATTCAAGACACTTTTTATTTAGAATAACATGCACATTTTCTTGGTGACGAATAATACATGCAATTTCATTTTTGTGTTTGTGTGACAAAATGCTTTACAGCATATGAATTTGGTATCTACATTTATCTAAACTACTATAATAAGAATCACAAAATAAAGCATATATGTTCATTTTTTCATCTCTTATCAGAATTATACTGTTTATTCAGTGATTTCTTCTAAAGCCTCTCTAGTAATACATAAACATACAAGTTAAATGACTTTTCAATCCTTTTTTTTCTTTCTCGATACAAATAGAAAATAAAAAAAAGTACAAGTCACATTACCTGTACAGTTAAGTATAAGAATAAGTTTATGCCATTTATAAGCAAAATGAAAATTAACTACATGTGATCGTAAAATGCAAATAAAAGAAATTAAAAAAACATAAGAACCAACTTGATGAAGATGAAAGGGATTTGCCTCCATAATGTTCAATATGGAATCTATTTACAAACTCAAAAGAGTACACACGAACACAACATGCTCTGAATGTATAATACATTTTTGCTCCTCAAGATAAATTGTGGACTAAAATCTAAATGTTTACAGCCACCTGTGCAATAAAAAAAAAAGAAGAAAACAAATGGACGTAGAGATACATTACTGGTGTCCTCTAAGGGCATAAGGGCACAGTATCTCATTCAAAATTATTAATTATTATTACATGTACGACACATTGACTGCAAAAAGATACATGTACTTGGTATTCCCATACATTCTAACCTCACAATGCTTAGCATGATATATTTAGGAACCGTCGCAAGTATTTACTAATGTAATGTACATTTTCAATTGAACAATTATGTGAAAATACGTAATTATGACGTTTGACTCGCTAATGAATGCTACCCTGTGTTGAGCCTGAGGTGTTTGAATAAAGGCAATTCATAGTTTTGCCTTTTTGGGATAACAGCATGTAAGCAGTGCAAATGTTATACAATGTACATGTATACAACAACGTGGTGCACGTTTCATACATTCATTCACCAGCATAATTCTGTCAGTTGGGTCTCCAAAAGAAGGTTACCAATTTAATTTGGGGGGAATTTATCAGGTTGGAGCATCGCTTTTGCCATACTTTGAGTGTCAAGTATCAAAATGCTACTAAATGCTAACTAAGTCTAAACTACTTCAAAATCAAAATGAGTGAAAAGAGGATGTCTAGCATCAAGACCCTCCTCATAGCCACTCAGAATGTAATAGCGCACTCTATATATCTTATAAGATCTGTTACTCACATACATGGACATGTACAGTCAAACCTGTGTCTAGTGACCACCTTTAGGAAGCAAGAAAAGCGGCCACTGTAGACAGTTGGCCTCTATATAGAGGGGTTGCATTACATCGTTTTCCCCAGCAGGGGACCTTTTTGGTGGTCAATATAGGCAGGTTGGAAGCTATCTAGACATGTGGCTGCTATTAAAGCAAGTTTGACTGTATTTTGAAACAGTGCAATTACCAGGTACTAATATAAACTGCTGTATCTGGGAGTGTATGAGGAGTTTCTTTACAATTGCCTTTTGAAGAACATATAGGATATACTAGATTCCATACTCGCTTGAATAAGTTTTAAGTAGCACGACTACAGAAACTGACTGCAGTCACTTGAATATTACTAAAAAAAAAGTAGAACATAGGACAAATTTTTACCAGTTCCGGTGGGTGTTTCAGAAAAATTCTAAGTTGTACCCAACAATTATGGAAAGCCATTTGTATCCTTGGAATGAAACATATATATTCAAAAGCAACACAATACAAGTATTTGAAACTTTGAACACAAATTTATAACAATCATTTCAAGGATCCTTGATAATAACTGATGTATAACAGATTTTTATCAAAATTAATACCTTTTCAAAAGAATTGCGTTATCAATTTTCTAAAGAAACTAATGGCTTTCCATAGTTGTTAG
The DNA here is from genome assembly GCA_037951105.1 of Echinarachnius parma. Taxonomy (NCBI): domain Eukaryota; kingdom Metazoa; phylum Echinodermata; class Echinoidea; order Clypeasteroida; family Echinarachniidae; genus Echinarachnius; species Echinarachnius parma. Next base: position 36,372 of record JBAMJV010004608.1, on the reverse strand, counting down.
GTCCAACTTAGTCAAGTTCAAGTGTTCAACTTTTTGTGAAACACCCCCCTGCAACCACAAATATCTACTGTAAACTCGGCTTGAATCAATCATTTGGTCCTCCTTTGATGTGTGTACCACTGGCTATGGTTTATACGTAGGCAGTTCCAGCAGGCTTGTACTTGCACTTGTACTTGTTTGGTAGAGCGAGTAAAAGTCGCCTATACGACTTCACCCACCACTACCGACTGCAGCCCCGCCACCTCGCTCTGTTTTCTGCAGACATAGAGTGGTTCCAAGCGAAGAATTAAATTGTAAGTCACCTCGCCGACCACATAGCTATGCAGGGCTCAAATTTAGCACTGGTCTGCTAGCCCTGGTCCTGGGTCCCGGGCCAGTAAAATTGGGTTCCAGCCAAGTAAATTTTCATCAATCAGGGCTCTCCCGTAACTTTTTTTTTCAGGTGGCCAAAATTAAACATCCAATATATTCTCACAGCAGATGAGTGTGTTGTAGATCCTAATTAGTTAGCGGCCAATACAGAGTTTCTAGCTCATTTCTAGTGGCCATTGGCACCCGGGCCGCTGCCAAGGGCAAGCCCTGTCAATTATTCAATGTAAGACTTTTCCTTACTTGACTGCTACTGGGAAACCATTTGTAATGTTTTGTCATTGTTTGGGGTCATTCAATTATTATTTGGGGCCACCAAACTTTTTAAATGCTTAATTTTACTGGCCATGGTACAGTCATCGGTGAAATAACTTAATTTTGAGCCTCGCATACAGTGTATCATAAAAGGGCAGTTAATTTGGTGTTAGTTGCATTATTTCATGCAATTTGTAATTACATAAACTATGACACAGTACATAAACAGAAGACCACTATTAATTTGTTAAGTCCTTGTTAAGTCCTAGAAGACAGCATGTAATGGTACATCTACACTACATTGTACAGTTAGGCAATGTGAGGTTAGAAATTAGAACCCTTCCCTAATATTATTTTATGAATATCAAACATTCACAAACCACATATTTGGATATGTGTAAACGCCGATTTCAAAATCAATATTACCATAATAGGCTCAACATTTTATACAGTACAAAGACCATGAAGACATTAACGATTTGCAATACATGTATACATATAAAATGTTGCATTTGTTTAAAAGATGTCCAACAAGGTCCGAGTTTACCAGCAAAGTTTGTAAACTACATTTATGGTAGAACTACCTACAAATCACCCTAACAGTATGCTAACATCATATGAACTTCTGCGTCATTTTGTTTGCAGTATCAGATATGTTTTTGTTAACTAAAGCAATGTTAATGATCCAACTATTGTTAGTTTACAAATACTTAGAACATTATTCTGCTAATTTTGAAATGTTATCAAATAATGATTGTCCTAATCATCAAGAAGGCATTCCATGCAAATGTGAATTACAGTATTAAATCATTCATCACAAATATAAATATATGTCCTCAGAGTTTGAAATGGCCCAATAATTTCTAGATACTAAAGAATAGGCAATTAAAATCTCACTTATAAAAAAGAGACAAAAGAAACGAAACGAAGGAATATCATATGTTACAAGCACTACTTTCAAGGGAACACTGTCAAATGTTAAGAGAAATAAGCAAACAAATTATTTGTTTTTTATACAAATCTGACTTTCATGCACCCATTCTTAGTCCACACAAATTTAATGTACACGACCACGCATCTAGGAAGAAATCCTTTGCTAAAATTGTCAATCTAACATATTTTACTCTTTGCAAGTGAAGTTGTTCTCATAAAAAGAGATAACTTAAAATTCATGCTCTAAACTGTACATGAACATTTTGCTTGAATATAGATTATAGAGCATTTTGTATGGATGCAATGAAAAACAACTACTTTTTTTTATTAAAATCCCATCTTAAATAATACAAATCATTTCACTTTTAGATTTTTAGAACAGAATTTAAGTAAAATTTGGGACATAGAGATTATTTTAACCTATTCAGAGACTGGGCCTGAAATAATCAGGCACGAGTCTATAGATCTATGGAGAATGCAAGTTATACCAAAATCAATTAGTCCAGGGCCTCGTTGCAGAAAGAGATACAATCTATTGTAAGGTACAATTAATTGTAAGTTGATTGTAAGGTACAATTAATTGTAAGTCAGAAAATGTGCGCGTTTCAACCAATCAGATTTGCGCATTTCGAACACAAGATGATTGTATCTCTTGCTGCAATGGGGCCCTGAACCGGTTAAGTTTACTAAATTTTGCAAATGGTTAGATAGATAAATGCCAGGGGGGTGTTTCACAAAGATCCTAAGTTGAACTTAACTGTAAATTGGACTTAAAAAGTATGGTAAGCCATTTGTAGCCTTGGAACAAAATACACTAAAAAGCAAAAATGCAAGTATTTTAGACTTCTCATTAATTTTACATGAAGAACATGAAAACTGTTTGATAACAGAAAACTATTTATGAATTGAAACAACATTTAATGCCTTAAAAAAGGACTTTTAGAATTTGTCTTCAAAGTAACTAATGGCTTTCCATACTTCAAACTTAAAGTTGAGATCAACTAAGGATCTTTGTGAAAAACCCCCCTGGTTTGAAGCAAGGGATTTCTTCCTACTAGCACAGATTTGGGTCGTTGCTATGGCAAGTCCATTCCCATGTCTAACGAGACAGGGGTCTGTTCTTTGAGCACATGATACATGTACCAAGTCATACAGCAATAATACAATTGTCATCTACAGCTTGGAAGCATAGGCATGCACATGCATTCTCCCTTACGCTGGTAATGACAGCTTCTGGCCATACAGAACTGGAGAGGAGAAAGGAAAGGAAAGAAAAAACATAATTTAATTACTTTAATGATATTATTATTTCACATAAATGCAGGCAGTGTGGTTAAAATGATTACTATTCAATGAACCAAAGTACAACTGAATTTTGCTTCCTCCCTCATGCATCTTGTATGCTCAAAAAGGTAAATTCCCTATTGTATCAACGATGCACTTAAGCCGAGTCATCACGGTTATTTTATAAACCGGGTACCGATGGACTTGCACCGGTCGGGAACCGGTGCCCCGAAAAAAATAAAAAATAAAATAAATCGCTGGCACACTGGCCTAGGCGCGCGCCCATTGGTGTTTACTACTTGAAGGAAAATTTAGCAACGTATATATAATTTTCTCATATTCAAATAAGTGGTTAGTAAAAAATTAGGTCATGTATATTCATGAGCAGTAACACATTGCTGCTCATGAATTATTCATAAGCTAATTTTTTACTAACCACTTTTTTTTTATGTGAGAAAATTGTATATTATATGCTGATAAATGCTACTTTAAGTAGTAAGCACTTATGGGCGCCTTAGACCAGTGTCGTATGTATTCCAACGACAGTGACATACGACACTACGGGTGTCTATAATTTTTTTTTTTTTTTTTTTTTTAAAGGGGAATTCCACCCCAGAAATGTGATGTTTGCTATAAAATGAAGTGAATATATAGAATCATGATCGAAAATCTGAGCCAAAACGGTAGAGCAATAAAAAAGTTATGACAGGATGAACTTTGCTCCGATTTTTAGTATCGTTCGCAATTGCTATCGATCGTGACGTCACTTGCGAGCTGCAGCCATTTTGACTTCTACATGGAAATTTTACAAAATTTAAATTTTCTTTATAACAAAGCAAATTTATGAGCTTACAAATTCCAAACAGGTTGGCCCATCAATATTCTTCTATGAATTCGTGAAAACAAGCAGAGAAAATTTAATTTTTAGCAACGAAAATGAGAAATAAGTGTATTTTCATGTACTAAAGCCATGACGAGTTGCTCGTCAATGATGTTGCATATGGCGGCAATTTTGTACATGATGTTGAAATAGGTATAACTCCCGTGTTTCTTGTCTGATTTTGATCAAATTTTCACCAATTACGCCTCTTATTCTGCTTATTCAAATAACGAATGGTTTTATCAGGCCCGGAATACCCCTTTAAATAAATTTTCAGTTAAATCAAATATATTGAATCTAGATTGAGAAATTTCTTGATCCTAAGTAGGACAAGCATAGTACACATTCTCTGGTTATATAGAGCATCTTTATTGTGAACAACTAGGTTTGCACATATACAAAATATAATACAAAATACAGTATCACATAATAGTACTGTAGGGGGATTCCAAGCAAACACTGACAAAATGTCATGGTGTTAACATAAAATGAGCTTGTTCGCATTTTAATCCTTCAAATATACTGAACTGTTTTATTTATTTACATGTACATGTAATAAAATGATTACCGAGCATGGTGACTTAGCCCCCTTCTGTAACTTTCACTACGTAAAGTAGACGTGTGGCCTAGGGCTAATGAATCGGCGATAGGCGCGGCCTTATGTGCAGAATTGGCACGGGAAGGACTTTAACTTAAACTAACTGAAATAATTGCAGTATCCATGTACACATCATTGACAGGATTCAAATGGCAAAGGGGTGGATATTAAGCAACACCATGGCACTTTGCTTGGAACTGCCCGGTACCCAGCCTTCCAATTCTCACTCACCTTTAGTAATGTACAAGTAGAAAAAGTCGCAGTAGAGTATCGTCTGCACGCAGCCGGCCACGATGGCGATGAGATCAAAGAAGCCCTCAGAGTAGAAGCGGTAGACCCAGTTGACGATGTAGAGTGCCCTGTACGCTCCCAGAGAGAACAGGTAGTGGCTGGTGATGGATTCAGCTTCCCCAGTCTTGCTTATCATGAACAGCTGGGGCATGATGGCCACGGATTCAAGGTAGATGGAGAATGTCCACAGGATCTGTTTGAAGCAAAGATTATCAAGAACTTAGAACGTATACATCCATCAGCAGTAAACCCAGTTAACAACTTCTCTAAAGAGAACAAATGGTGGCTGGTGATGGTAAGGAGTTATGGACTTCCCTAGTCTTACTGACCTGACCATATGCTATTTCTCAAAAACAAAATACATCAATGTGTCTTGATTGATTGCCAATGGCTCCAGATGAAGAATGTCCACAAGATCTGTTCGAAACAAAGATAACGAATGAGGAATGACAGTTGATCTAGTTAATGCTGCAGAGTGCCCTGTATGTCCCAAGAGGAACAGGTAGTGGCTGGTGATGGTTTCAGCTTCCCCAGTCTTGCTGATCATGAACAGCTGGGGCATGATGGCCACGCATGCAAGGTAGATGGAGAATGTCCACAGGATCTGTTTGAAGCAAAGATTATCAAGAACTTAGGGTTGTAAGCGAATACACTAATTAGCAGTAAACCCAGTTGACGATTTTGAGTATTTGGTACCCTCTAACAAAAACAAATAGTGGCTGGTGATGGTTTCAGCTTTCCTACTCGTTCTCAGAAACATCGATAAATGTGTCATCATATGGCCAGTTGGCCACTGACTCTATGTAGATGGAGAAAACCGCAAGATCTGTGATTACGAATGAGAAATTACAGTAGACCTAATGTAGAATTCACAGTACTACCCTAAAGATAATATTGGGTATTGGCTGGTGATGGTTTCACCTTCCCCAGTCTTGCTGATCATGAACAGCTGTGGCATGATTGGAACATATCTAGGTAGATGGAAAATTTCCAAAGCCGTTTGAAGCAAAGATTATCAAAAACTTAGCCCTGGGTAGAATTAAATACATCCATCACTTATTGAACCATGTAAACAACTTTGAGTGCCTGCTACGTCCGTAAAGAGAACAGTATTATCACTATCAAACACTCTAAATTTGTTTTGTAACAACGAACTGTGCGACCTCTTTAGTGGATTTAAGGTTTATTTCTCAAAGCAATCTGAGACTGATGTTATCACCCTAAAGTCCTACATGTACGTTTAACCGATAATAATCATATATATACCTCAAGGGGAGTGAAGTCATGATTGACCAGAACAGCCAGGCCTCCGACCGGGACCACGAGGAACTCGATCCTGAAGGTGTCGTGGTTGCTATCGTAAGTGGCCTTGAATTTGACGTAGATCATGTAGACGGTGGCGTAGGCGCACAGGATGTAGATGAGCTTCATTGACGTGTTGTAGATGGAGATGAAGCTGGTGAAGAGATCGAGGTATCGGGTCGTGAAGACCAGCGCAAACAGCAGCTGGGACTTGCCGGAGATACCTGCGAAAGTAAAGCACAAATTAAAGATAGCATTGAGGGAGCAAGTCTGGGGGGGTTCAAAGAAAATAATAGTGTAGAAGAAAATGTGGAAATAGATAAGACCTTGGAGGTCATTCACAGGTGAAGTTTTGGTTTAACTTTAAAGAGATAGTCAGATTAATTGTAACTTGACTTTATATGATAATAAAACTAACTAAGCTTGCATTCAAATGCACTCTAGTCCTAGTCCTAATCCTATGTGAAGGAGCGATGCTGCATTCTTTACCAAAGCGTGCCCACAACATGTGCAGGCATATTTGTATGACAAAGTAAAAAAGAATGGTTCTTTTTGTCATGCATGCACAGCACATCCACGAGTGCCGAGTGCCCGAGCAATACTCACTCTTGTTAAGATTATTCAATTTCAATAACTGTTCAGCAACTGGAGTAAAGAACTAACAACACGTTAAAAATTAGAAATTATGCATCTAGCCATAGACTGAGTCTGTAGATCGTCCGCTCCATAATTACATAATCCAGGTCTTGACTATCGCACTGGCCCGCTGGGCCGGGGCCAGGGCCAGTGAAATTGCACTTCGGGCCAGCAGAAATGTATAAAAGTCATTTTGGTGGCCCAATCGCCGATTGGGCAAGCACATTTTTAACCTGACATTGACAAAATTCTAAAAATAATATTGTATTATTGTAAAGCTCTTAGAGATGATTATCAATCATATTAGGCGCTATATAAATCAAAACATTATAAACATTAAAATACTGAACTTCACACTTCAGGTCTTCATTTATAATCACAGATTTAATCAGGAAAGAGTGATATTTTGAATGGTAACAATTTTTGGGCCAGTACATTTTTCTTTTTTTGGGCTACCACTACCAGAATGCAGAAAAGGGGAAGAAATTATTTCACTGGCCCGACGTGATCGGGCCACTGACAAAAACGGTAAGTGTGGTCTGTGTGGAGCCCTGCAATCATTACCCGATTACTCAATTCCTCAATTATATCAAATTCGAGTAGGATCATTTTTAAACAAAATACATATCAACGCTCAAACTTAAAATTTAATTGCAGAACTTTTTGTGAGCAGTGTATAAATTATAATTTATATAAATATTAAATAATTTAGTATTTAGATATTAATATTTAAAGTTTAAATTAAACCGATAAATTGCAAATCTGATCAGCATCGCATGGAAATCTGCACTATTTAATTAATGTGTGAGTAAAGTTTTAGGAAATGTTGATGATTTTTTTATCAGACTGTTTTAAACAATCGGAAATATATTAGGGTGCTAATGACATGACTGTGTGTAGGTCACATAAACGGCGAGCAGCTACCCGCGCAGCGGTCGAGGCCCTGCATGCTGATGGGGCCGCGGCCTGCTTCGGCGGTGGCCGGGACGTTGGGACTGATACCTCCGCGCGTACTTTTACTTTTAGCCACTTTTATAAATCAAGCAGATTATGAAATCGACATGATTAAAGGGAGTAAAAAGGAGGGGGTAGTGACAAAACATTATATCATTTTAACAATATGAAGTAATATATACCAATCATTATCCCGAGATCAATAACTTCAAATACAAAATTGTATAGATCTCCATTCAAGCGTAATGAAGCCAACAAATTTTGACATTTCTGAAAGAAATTCACGAAGATCGGGAATCGAAACACACGACCGCTAGCACTCCTCTCACTTTCGCTCCAAATATTTTGCACAAATAGCAATGATTTATCAATAAATACATACCTGCACATGACCTTGTCTTCCATATCTTCCATAACAGCAGAATTATGGCCAAAAGATGAGACAAATCTCCAAAAAGTCGAAAAACATTCATGATTGTAAGAGGTTTCGCGAGCGTTACTTGAGAAGCTAAACTGGCCGGGTTGACGTGGCGAGCAATGCTGAACCCACAACCTGCTGTTAACCTTATGCATTTTTGTACGTAAATTTTCTTACTTGTTTAGGATTGGGGAGCAGCGAACGCTGAGGTGTACACATAATGGACACGTTTGCGTTTACGTTTCGGATCACACATGTGAAGCCCACTTTCCTCCAACATCATCACACCTCCTCCATCCAGACTGCAGACCGGAAAACACTAATCAACATTTGTATCCGCATTCCATCTCTTATTTATGCATCTTTCGTTTTTTCTTGTCTTCTAAGCATCTAGCTCATTCCATTTTAAATTATCAGAAGGGGTCCGGTAGAGGTTGGTAAGAGGCAGGAGGGGAAGGGGAGGGGGGGGGGGGGGGGGGGGGACCGAGGGGGAATGGCAAACTAAGTACTTGGGAGTGCATGCGTGCATCCAATAGCTATACCCTCTAATGGTTGAATCTTATAACTGTGTAACTTTGCTAAATATGTTCAATCAATTATCATTTTGAGTAGGACTCATTTGTATCATATCCGCAATTTGGTGAATAACTGATCTATTTCACTAAATCATGCTGATTTAGCGATTTCTATACTAATACGTCTATTCGTCCTAGATGATCAGTGGCGTAGCTACGGGGGGCAAGGGGGGACACGACCCCCCCCCCCCCCCCCATTTGTTTGCCAACAACAATAACAAACATCATACACGGGAATATATGAGTACCGTATGACTAGGGGAAACCGAGGGGGAATGGCAAACTATAAGTACTTGTGGGAGTATACATGCATCGAATTCCCATATACCATCTAATGGTTGAATCTTATAATTGTGTAACTTTGCTAAATATGTTCAATCAATTATCATTTTGAGTACGACTCATTTGAATCATATCCGCAAATTGGTGAATAACTGATCGATCTCACTAAATTATGCTGATTTAGCGATTTCTATACTAATAAGTCTATTCGTCCTAGATGCTCAGTGGCGTAGCTACGGGGGGCACCCCCCCCCCCCCCCCCCCCATTAGTTTGCCAAAAACAATAACAAACAGCATAAGGGGATGGTTGCTCAGGTTTGTTGTTGTTGTTTTTAATCATACACGTCAATTACATAATGTACCTTCAAATAAATGTTGGTGTTTGTTTGTATTCACTCAATGATGCCCAAATCTTATTTGATAGCACTAGCAGGGGCTATAGATTGTCAACACTTCATCAAGTTTACTGGAAAAACAATATTTATATCATAAGTCAATGCTTGTGTTACATTTTTTTCCCCGAGTGAAAAATGTCATATTAATCAGAACACCCTCTCCTTCTGCTTTATCCACTCTTGTTGTTTTGAATCCCCATCGTTGCTAAATAATTCAAAGCATAGTTATATCAATCTAGTCCACTATTTTATAAACACTGATATTTGTTTAATCATATGAAGTCAAACATTTCTTTTCCATTCCGTTCCAACTCGATCGCACCAGGCTTCGCTATACAGGGTGGCCAAAAAAAAAAACGGAACGGGGCACTTCCCAAAATATAGTAACAAAATGATTATGTCCATCGGATAGGGTGTCTTTTCCAATGAAAAACGATACCAAGAACAGTCATTTTAGTCGTGTAGTTTTTGTTTTAGGGCGCTGTGAGTGACACCATGTCAGGTTCCCTTTTTTGTCAATTTTTACAAAGTCAGTCCTTGATCAAATTCGCACTTAGGCTACTGCCCGTCATATTAGGATCGAACAACGAGCAATACGCGCCCCATTGTTAGTGTGCATTCAGCTGCAGTATATATGCCGAGAGAATGGGCATAGTTGTTCGATACTATACACTCTAAAAACAGAATTGACCCGGAAAAGAGTCCGTTGGGGCCACACTCCGTTCAGGGTCAAAAAATGACTCGGAATAGGGTCACGCAGACCCGGAATGGGGTCACATCTGACCCCATTCCGAGTAATTTTTTGACCAGGAATGGAGTGTGGCCCCAACAGACTCTTTTCCGGGTCAGTCTGACCCGGGTGTTTTTAGAGTGTATGACGGGCAGGAAGTGCGATTTATCAGGCAGTGACTTGGTAAAAAATTACAAAAATGGGAACCTGACATGGTCTCACTTAAAGGGACTTGGTAACATTGTCCAAATCCTCAAAATCTAATAGCGGTTCCGGACCTCATATCTAATTGTTGTATTCGTATTAACAATAAAAACATGCATGGAACGGTTTCGGTTTTTCAATTTCTCTTTCGTTAAAAAGATATTAACAATTGAAGTGTTCAGATGTTAAATAATCCACTGGATCGCCAAAACCGTGTAAAAATTTAGTGCAATGAGTTAGTGAATATCACAAGTTTGCATTTTTGCTCATTACTCGGCCATATATATATACAACGTCCATTTAACTTGAAATTTTCACACAACACCCATTGGACATATCAGATAACAACAATCATCAACCACTCATCACTTTTTGCACATGTCAACAAAGTTACTAGATCTCTTTAAGACGTCCTACAACAAAAACTACTCGTCCAAAATTACTGTTCTTGGTATAGTTTTTCATTGAAAAGGACACTCTATCCGATGGACATAATCATTTTGTTACTATATTTTGGGAAGTGCCCCGTTCCGTTTTTTGGGGGCCACCCTGTATAGGCTATCGGGTCATGCATGTAGAAGAAGTCTTGTGAACACAACATTTGCGTGGGGCGGGGGTGCTGGCCAGCGGGCAAAGTAATAATCGGGCATGTAATTAATGTCCATCAAAAATAAGTAATTTCGGGCATCAAAGAAGCGAGGACGTTTTTGCTTGTCAGGTGAAAGGCAGGGAAGGATAATATTCGAGCAAAAGACCTCAGCCCCCCTGAAAAAAAATGTGTCCCTAAACTCCCTATAATATGCCCATGGTTGAAATGAAAATTATCATTACCGTCTCATCAATAGGCGTACCCATCATGGGGTGTTTGGGGGTTTAAACGCCCCCCCCCCCCCCCCCCCCCCTTACAAACAAAATGACTGTGTTTTGTTTTGTTTTGTTTTTCATAATTATACCGTTCATACCGTTCATATACGTTCTTATATGAATGATAATAGATTCATATAGAAAAAGAACACCGTTTACCTAGTAAAAACAGTGAACATTTTTGTCAGATGTTATCACCTTCTACCCATCGCCTCTGACTACAATCGGAAAGCCTTCTGGAACGCTTTTCAATTCCATCATAATTAATACATACTATCTCCATAATGATGAGGGAAACATTTACAAATCAAACCCCATTTTATTCCTCTGATACCATAAGCCAAACAACAAGGTACAAGATGGAAACTCTATGTGATGTTTGGTTGGATCACTTTACTAAAAAAAATTATCAGAAATGTCATTACTGTATGAGAATAACAGGCACGATTTTAATTTTAAAGCACCCCAAGTCGAATTTCCCATAGAAACCCATAGAAAACCCATAGGAATATCCTATGGGTTTCTATGGGTTTCTATGGGTTTCTATGGGTTTCTATGGGACCAACAGAAATCCATAAAATAAAAACCCATATAAACCCATAGGACCCATAGAAACCCATAGAACCCATAGAACCCATAGAACCCATAGAACCCATAGAAACCCATGTTCCACTTTCCCTATTGAAACCCATAGGATCCCATAGAAACCATTAGGCCTATGGGTCTCTATGGGAATCCTATGGGTCTTGGTTCTATGGGAATTTCGACCTGGGACTCTTGAAATAATATGGAAAAACAATTTCTATATTATGTTTGTATTTCTGTGGAGAAAAACTCTGTTGAGAATTTGAAGTGGATAAAAACATGCACCACGCCCTCTCTCACGATCCCGGCGATAAATGGTTTTATCACGTGACCCGTATCTCAACGCCGCTAGTTTTTGTGTGTGCATTGTCAATGCACTTTTTCGCATAGAGAATCCCCATTCATTTCATTTCATGCAGTTTCGCTCGGCTTCGGCTTCGCGGTTAGTTCACGTACAAAGTATACATGTGCAAATCCAATACAAATCATGCATGCACTTTGTCTATGACTGATTGATCAACAGTGTGCGGCTAACTGTGTCAAACTAGTCGACCTCTCGGCTACAGAATAACGAAGTCAAAGTTCGACTTTTCACCTATTCAATTGGAAATCACATTGCAATTAGTGATTCAGAATAACGGAGAGATCACATTTGTCGATCTATGTTGGACGTGTTTGACTTTTCCTCTTTTTTGTTTTGGTAAGTAAGTTTTAAATTTGTAATTGTATATATTTTTTTAATTTAAAAAAAAAGTTCAAAACAACATTGCAGCATTTTCATAAAATTTGCCATGTTTAATGTTTGTACAATTTTACGATTATGACTTGAAAATATTATTAATTAATTATATTAATTTTCATGTCATGAATAATGTGAAAGATAATGCGATGCCGATGCGGCGATGACCGATGACGATGTTGATGACTGTGCCGTGTCGGTGCAGTGATGAATCTGATCATGATTTCTCATTTAGGAATTGAGCTCATTCAAAATGTGTCGTCTACTCCGTACTAGTTTTTAATTTAAATTGAGCAGTGAAACGACCGAGACTGAGACTGACACTGAGTGAGTGAACTTTGTGTTTATCTGAATCATAATGTATGACAATTACTAATTAGTAACTAATATTATATCACGTGTATCAGACATGTCAGACATAACAATTAACATAAAATTGAAAAGAGTCCCAGAAAATTGTCAAAATTTATCGATCTACAATCCATTATGATGATTGACTTCATAACATGAAAATGACATGACTATAATTGTGAACCAGTCCACGGCCCCGTCCCGCTGCAGAAAGAGATACAATCGATTGAAAGAGTTACAATAGAATGTAAAGTCAGAAAATGTGTGCATTTCAACCAACCAGATTTACGCATTTCAGCCAATCAGATTGGGGCATTTACTATCACTATCAGAACACATGATCTGATATTCTGACTTACAATTAAATGCAACTTACAATCAATTTTGCAACGGGGTCCAGGCCATGTGGACATTTCCATGTATTGATACTTATTTAGAATGATTACAAGTTTTATTTTGTTCATCTTAACAATTAACATACATGTTTATTTGCAGCCACACTACATCTTTCAGTTGCAGTCCAACCTAGTTTGGTAGAGAGATCTGCAGAGTGACAAGTCGAGATGTCTGGTATAGCAATCACAAGACTGTCTGAGGAGAGGAAAGCTTGGCGGAAAGATCACCCATTTGTAAGTTTGGTATCTTAAAGGGGAAGGAACTCCTAGCCTTTTGACTTACTGGATGTGATGAGAGCATAACTCTTGTAATTTCTAGTCACTTATTTCCTCATGAATATTCCCAAATAATGAAAATAATCAATATTTTATGACCCACTGTCGTCTGCTTTCAATGCCAACAGGAGGCGGCCATTTCTTCAACTTCTCGCGGTGAAATGACGTGTCAGGCGGAGAACACAATAGCGGGTTACGATAATGCTATCGTGTTCTCCGCCTGCCACGTCATTTCACCGCGAGTAGTTGAAGAAATGGCCGCCTCCTATGGGCATTGAAAGCAGACGACAGTGGTCCATAAAATATTGATTATTTTTGTTATCGGGAATATTCACGAGGAAATAAGTGACTAGCAATGATAGTAGTTATGCTCTCATCACATCCAGTAAGTCAAAAGGATAAGGGTTAATTCCCCTTTAATCCATTCAGGACCACTGGTCTAGAGGGCCGAGACTCCAGAAAATAACTTGGGCTGCCAGCTGGGGTCTGTTGAGAATGAAAAAAGTGTGGCATTCTCTACCAAAGAACCGATGCTCTATAGATACAAATAAGTCATGGGCATGCTTTGGTAGAGAATGCCAAAAGTACTGTAGTGAAAAGGATTATAACTGTTTGTAAGGCAAGCCTCCGTACTAACTTTTCTTTCTTCAAAGATTGCCCACAGGGCTGCTTGCCCATAAAAAAATCATTGTGAACAAAAAAGAGAAATTAGTTGTGCTACAGTGCTATAGTATAAGCCAACAGGTAGCTTGATCTTCTTTGCAAATTTCTCTCTTGTTTCTAGCTCGATTTACACATATAAGGAAAACATTTTTGCAAGTTACAATACACACAAATGCCATAGAGCATTGAAATCCCTGGCACTTTAAGTGTTAATTTTGAACTAAGTATGGAATTGATTACCGGCCAATTTCTGCAATATGTCCACTAAAAGCATAAAGAAAATTGCTTCTACATTATTAATGAATAGATACTGTTTGTTGAAGAATTCAGTTTGATATTTATTCGCTTTATTGTTAATTCTTAAAATGGGCAAGTTTGAATACTGTTCTGTACTGATCATTGTCTGTTTATTTTTCACTGCAGGGTTTTGTTGCTAAACCAACCAAGAATCCAGATGGCACTCTGAATCTAATGAACTGGGAATGTGGTAAGATATTTATAACAAACATTTTAAAATGTTTATATCTTTATAAAGTGTTTTGTTATCATATGAAAGGGAAGGGTGTGAATGGAACTAGGATTTGTAGTAAACTTTGACATGAGTATGTGAAATCTACCACCTTCTGTCAAAGTACATGTATATACCGGTAGATAGATAGACCTTTTGAATGTTGAATAACCACCTTTTTATATTGAGAATTTAAACCTTTGGGCAGGTAGAGATAAGTGATTCTGTCATGTACTTTACATTTTCTACCATAGTTGGATGAAGCTTCTTTTAGTTAAATTCTGTATCTTTGATATATCAAAGATACATTTTCGGGGGCAAATTCGCCCGCCGCCCCCGTGTATTTTTTTCGCTGTTCACCACTTATTACAGTGTAAACTGCTTTGTTTATTCATCCTCATCTTCTTGAGAGAGTTGTCCAGGTCCCCAGGTAGTGAGTTCCAGATCCTTATAATACTATTAATAGCATCAGGAAAGAAGAACTTCTGGTAGATGAAGGTCCTGGCAAAAGGTATCTGGAATTGCTGGTTTTGTCCACAGTGTGAAGTAGATAATGCTTGAGGATGTAAGTTTGAAGATTTACAATGCGATACATCAAGGCATGTTGAGTTGCGCTCTACGTCCCTGTAGGGATGGCCACTGAAGCTGTCTGAGCATGGCTGTGATGCTGCGCATGTTCGATGATAGTCTCCAGTGACAAACCGGGTGTAGCAATGCTGCACCATTTCCAGTCTGTGGATGTTGTCCTGGGTGTGGGGATCCCATACTGGGCAGGCATACTCCAGGATAGGACGTACAAGAGCCATGTAGCAGAGGGCTTGTGTCTTTCTTAGGCATGGGCTGATGTTTCTTTGCAGAAAAGCACTCGTGGGGTTGTTCTTTCTTTGTTGTGGCTTTGATGTAGTATGTAGAGTTCAGATTGTTCTTGAGATTAGGGGAGCGGCATTACCCGCCATACAGATTATGGCGCCGCCCCTGCCCCTGAAGATGTTGTAACGAGGGACACACCTGCACCACCTGCACACTGCACCCTGCACATTGTATATAGTGCACGGAGAACAACCACCATCACTTCACCAACAGCACATCACCAACAGCACGCAACACAGCACAGCCCTCTCCAGGACAGCGTTCACGCTTTTGGGAGAGTAATTCTTCAAGGTTCAAGATGGATGCCAGGATATTTAGCTGTGTCGGATGTTGCAAGAAGTTGACCATAAATACTGTAGTAGTGTATGATTAGCTTTCGTTTGTTGGTTACATGAAAGACTTGGCACTTTTGGGGGTTGAAATCCATGAGCCAGTCAGACTCCCATTCCTGCAGAGCATCAAGGTCGTGTTGCAACTGTTGTGAGTCAGCATCTGTGGTGATCTTGCAGTCATCAGCAAACAGACGAACTGTGCAGCCAGGGGACACATGCTCAGCTAGATCATTAATGAACAGCAGGAAAAGTAAAGGGCCTATAACACTTCCTTGAGGAACACCAGATGTGACTTGTGCAATGTCGGAAGTGTATCCTTCAAGGACTACCTTCTCTTTGGCTCCAGTGGTGCAGGAAATCAGAAATCCACTGATGGGTGTTGCCACCTATGCCATAATGTTGAAGCTTGTTTGCAAAAGGCAAACTTGCGTAAGATAGGTAGCAGTGAGCAGCTCTAACAATCAAAAGCCTTGTCGGATGAGCTTAAATGGAGGTCTTGTAGGGTAAACTGGTAAACTTGTAATTTAACCAAGTTTCATATTTGACTGCTTTGGCCACCTGTATTTAAAAGGGAAAACAAACAAACAAACATTCAAACAACATTGATAATTGATTTCTCTTTTTGTTTCTCTCTTTTCTTTGCCCCACAGCAATTCCAGGCAAATCAAATGTAAGTATCTTTGTAGATGCAATTATGTTTTTTAAAAGTTTTTTTTTACTAAACCTTCAGATTGCAGAGCATTTATGTATTTTTAAAAATTAAATAAACCATCAGTTAGAAGCCCTTATCAATATGTGACCGGCTGTAGCAAAACCTGGCACTTGTCGGTAATTCATGTTTTGAAGAAATGGGCATTTTAAGTTCACACAATGTGTGTAAAAGACCTATGATAGTAAAATTGAAACAATCATATCTTCGCCAATTATTGACCAAGTAGTTAGAACAAAGGATCAAATGAAAGCTTGTGATGAGGCCTTTGTAATGGTATGAAAATCTACATTTTGATTTTTACCGACAAGTGCCGGGTTTTGCTATAGCCGGTCACATATATACTCTCTAGCAAGTATGTATTATACCTAGGGATTATCTGATTCCAAGTTATTGATTAGATAAGTGTAGGAAATTAGTGTTACTGTGTACCCATTATATTTGCCCTTCAAGAGACATTTGTTACTTTTTGGATAGCCGTAGGGAAATTCCAAGCAAAGCGTCGCAGTGTTACTTAAAAATACACCCTTTGCCATTTGAATCCAGCCAATATCAATATGGCTACTGCAAATATTTCAGTAATTTATTTCAAAGATTCAAATGCCAAAAGGTTTATTTTGAGGTAACTGTGTCATTTTTTCCACCTTTGCCTGCAGCAAATGTCATTTTATAAATCCTTGTATTTTACGTTTTTGTGTGATCTTTCCTTTATATACTAGACTCCATGGGAAGAAGGTCTCTACAAACTTAGAATGATCTTCAAAGATGACTACCCTACATCACCTCCTAAATGTAAGTACAGTCAAACCTGCTCTATCAACCACCAGGTGTATAAAGACCACTTGCCTATTATTATAGCAGGGCTCCACACTTACCTTTTTTGTCAGTAGCCCGGTCGGGCCAGTGAAATAATTTCTTCACATTTTCTGGTGGCCCGAAAGAAGATTTTACCGGCCCGAAAATGTTATTTCATGAGTAAACTTTTTTACTATTCAAAATATCACTCTTTCCTGATCAAACCTGTGATTATAGATGAAGCATTCTCATTTAGTAAATGTCGGGTTGAAAATCTGCCTGCCCGATTTGGCCACCAAAATATGACTGTGCAATTTCACTGACCCTGGGCCAGCGCCTATAGAGACCTTGTAGAGATCATTGATTTATATTTTGTCTGATATAAATAAAGCACTGGTATCATTTATAAGGCTTATTTCATTTATTCTCTGATCTAAGTTATGTAAATAAATGGACAAAAAATTCACTATGTGTGCATTATAACTACTCCCTTGGGAGCATTCCATCAAGTCAGCTCCTGGACAGTGATGAGGTTATTTGATGCACAGTCTTAGCTAATCTGGGTAAATTCAATTTATCAATCAATCCTACAGGTTTTTTCGTTTACACTATGTGTCATTAAAAAAAAAAAAAATTCAAGGGGGGGGGGGGGGGGGGGGGGGGGGTGCTGCCGAGTTTCTGTGAACTTAGATTAACATCTTTCCCATCTCCAAATTAAAGGAGAAGGTTACGTGTATGGCTCCACATTTTGAACAGGAATGCCTCCACTTAACGACGTACAGTCAACCTGTTCAAAATGTCAAGCCCCTCCTACCACCCATCCTCTCCCCACTGTAACTCATACTGATGTAGTTCTTTTTCAGAACTACAAGTTCAAGAAAGAATAACAACACTTCTTTCGAGACCTACCACAGTCCTTTTTAGGACTACCCAAGAAAGAATACCAACAGTCCTCCTCAGGACTCTCCAATCCTCCCTTCTCACATGGTGCAATCGCAAGCGGACTGTATATTTACCATGGAAGCCGATACTTACAAGCAACATCTAAGCAGTTGATTTCATAACTCTTAATATTGGGTTAAATATTGGAGACCTGGCAATGAAACAAAGAATTAATGACTGATAGATATTAATTAACTAAACCTTTCTCTTTTGTTTGCTCCTTGCAGGTAAATTTGAGCCTCCGCTGTTCCATCCCAACGTCTACCCCTCGGGGACGGTGTGTCTATCTCTACTGGATGAGGGACAAGGACTGGAGGCCAGCCATCACCATCAAACAGGTGCTCAAATTATATTTTTATAGTTATAATTCAGAATAGCAATTATACAGTCGAAAAATACACGGGGGCTCAGGGCCTAATGCCTAAAAGAGCCCCCATGAATTTGCAGAGTTCAATGCAAAATAAATTTTAGAGTGTTATTTTCATGCAGGCAACTTGAAAAGTAGCCCCCGAAATGGTAATGGAAATGATGGTAATAAAGAGTACTGGCCGGGCTTTGTAAAAGTTTGAGAAAAATTCCTGTCTAGCCTGACTTGCAGATGAATGCCGTTGAATTATAAACAGTTATATTTGCACGATTCAACTTATTAGTGTATGTCATAGTTGAAAATAAAAGCCAAACTTAGAAAGCGTTGTCAAAAATAAAAGAGAGCTCAATTGAGTTAATACATGGCTTACAAACTTTAAACATGATTACATAAAAGTGATATAGTGCCATTTCCTTTCTCAACTGACATGAATGTATACATCTTATTCTCATTGCTTCATTTCCGCCTTCTTGCCACACGTCGTATCTCTCTTCAGATCCTCCTTGGTATCCAGGATTTACTAAACGATCCCAACATCAACGACCCCGCTCAGGCAGAAGCTTACACAATATATTCGTAAGTATTAGACCTTTGACCCCAGATCTTGCATATTATGTGCCTGATCGCAACCAAATTAGGAATGCATCTATATGTACATGTAGTGTCAATGCTATCCACAAGAATGCATCTCGTGGCTAGTATGCTTCCCACTAGTGAGTTGAGATGGTGCACAAGATGATTGAGTGAGTTTGAAATGTTCCCAGATGAGCAGGGGTAATATTGATAATTTTGCGCCAAGAGTGTATGCTGACAGATGAATGCATTATATCAAGCCTCCACACTTACTTTTCTGCTACTTGCCCATTCGAGCAAGTGAAATCATGAATTTTAACATTATTTCTCGACCATATAACATCCATTTAACGTGAAATGTTCAGACATTACTTAGTGGACATATGAGATCACAACAATACATATTTTATCAACCATTCATCACTTTTTGCACATGTTAAAAAAGTTTCTAGATCCCTTTAATGGGTTAATCTTGTTACTTTCCTTTTTTTTTAACACTGGCAAAACAGGATGCAATATGAGAAGAAGGTGAAGGAACAGGCAAAGAGGTTTGCCCCTGTCAGGGAAGGCTACACCTACCAGTCTATAAACACCAATTAAGTTTGTTTTTTTGGACGGGTCACAATTAAAACAACTGTTTGCTTTAGCTAAATCTTATCATCTAACCTTAATAACTCATGTTGTTTTCCAATTCTTTTTTAAAAAAAATCACAGGCAAAACAGGATGCAATATGAGAAGAAGGTGAAGGAACAGGCGAAGAGGTTTGCCCCTGTCAGGGAAGGCTACACCTACCAGTCTAACACCAAGGCGTAGGCCCACATCCA
Source organism: Echinarachnius parma (assembly GCA_037951105.1). Classification (NCBI taxonomy): domain Eukaryota; kingdom Metazoa; phylum Echinodermata; class Echinoidea; order Clypeasteroida; family Echinarachniidae; genus Echinarachnius; species Echinarachnius parma. Next base: position 16,472 of record JBAMJV010004608.1, on the reverse strand, counting down.
CCGTAGTAGGGACCGTCCACTTTCCACCGCTCAGAAACATCCTGATCGCACTATGTAGAGATGCTGAGGAGTCTGTTGCCGACTACTCAAAAATGAATCTGATCGCACTGTAAAGAGATGCAGAGGAACCTATTTTCGACTGCTCAAAAATGAATTTGATCGTGTTAATACAGAGAGATGCTGAGAATTTCATTTTCGACTGATATGATCATATCACAGAGAGATGCTGAAACTTAGTGCCATCAGTTACCCCCCACAATACCGTGGGAAGATTATAAATGCTTGTTATAAGACCGGTGGCGAGATTATACGTTGTGCGGAAATGAGAGCGTTGGGTGTCCCTACTAGGTAGCCTAGCTCCTGGAGATGGAGACGACAAAAAGATATGGACTTTGTTCACTTTGAACACTATTAAATAGCCTTTGCACCTCTGCGAGTCTGGCAGGTCATGGGGAGATTGCCAGGTGTGTATACAATGTAAAGTATGTGATGTTAGATTGTTAGCTCCAACCTCCAAAAGTCTGCGATGTCGTGCGCTGTTTGCTGACTGTTTTCGCAACTTGACACCGAAAATCACAAAATATCACCCGAAAACGTTTAATATTTCACTGTGTTCTTGATTCACTTGCCGACATTATTGTGTGGTGAGTAAACTTGCACCATCTTGTAATTGATTGCGTAACAGCACTTTTTGGTCACTCACTTTAAATAAACCGTCATTTCATTCCTTGACCCAACCCGATTGTAAGTGGAATTTGTGCAACTTCAAGCACTTATGGAAATACATACAGTGATTCAAGTTGTCATGCAAATGCCTGAAATCAGGCCCTAGGGGTTGTTGCATTAAGAGTTGCAATCAATCGCAAGTCACAAAGTATGCGCATTTGAGACAATCAGATGTGCGCATTGAGGCACATATGTCACTTGCGATTAATCGCAACTATTTATGCAACACCCCCCTGGTCACCTAGAATTTCAGGCTCATTTGAGTAATTCCCAACACAAATCGGTGGATATGACTTTGTGTTTAGTCTCTCAAACTTCCAGCTTGCTGGCTTCCCCGATATTAATTTGTTTGAAAATGAAATGTATGCATCCAAGTATTCAAATACCCTGCTCGCTGCAACCACAGGGGAAGGAGAGAAAACAAAGATCAAACCTGTGGTGATGGCTCATGATTTATCTGCATCTAGAGCACTAGAGATGATCGGGTGATGATTAGGGCTTTACAAATTGTCACAAACATGGCTTCTGTGTGGAAATGTCATATACCTGGAATGGAATGATAGATAATTAGCTTTAATAGTGACTTAGGCTAGGATTCTCATCAGTGGCTCAACTTTAGTCTTGGCTTAAAAAAAAAAAATTACCAGTAACCAGTTAAACCGGTTGACACCTGTGACATTTCACTAGCACTGTTTTAGGTATCAGGACAAAGGGTTGCCTGACATATAGTCGTAACAATCATGGTATAACCGGTCACCAGTAATGTTATGTCCAGGATGATCCAGGGCGCAACAGTACTTGTTACCCATTATACTATGACTGGAATGTCAAGAGACACTTTGTCAAGATGTCTGTGCAGAGGGATTTGCATTGATAATGAAGAGAGCTGATGAAGGGCTAGTCAAATTTCACGGATGCGACACGGTTTAAAGAGTTACTGGTCAGTTCTGGCCTTTTGGGTTTGATTCCCAGTCGCTGCACATGTGTGTCCTTCAGCAGGACAGGTGTTGTAAATGGGTACTTGGCAGGAATTTATTCCTTGAAATGCCCGAGCACTTGAATAAGGCTGCTCTGCTAAAACCAAGGTAATAATACTCCGAGCGCTTTGAGACTTCACTGTAATAAATATTATTATTATCATTATTATTATTAAAGTTGAGCCACTGATGAGAATTCTGGCCTTAGTGACATACTTAACCCATTGAGGACTGGGGTCAATAGAGAATGCATGTTATACCAACATTTAATAAGTCATGAATGGGTTTATCTGTTAATGTAGTGAGTATACAAAATCCTCCTTTGCTGCATCGCTTCAGATTGGAACTTTAGGCATATGTGCCAATTCTTTGTACATGTAATGTATTTGTCCTGTTCACATTAAGTAATTTCTACATTATGCTTGTTCTCCCTATTTTTTGAGGGGTAATGTTTGTAAATATCTAAACTGATCGTTGAATGTAAAACAATGAAATTGAAAGACGGGTGGATACATGTTTGTTAGTGGTCACTTTTTGTTTGTATTATTATTATTATTATTATTATTGTTTGGCTGTGACAATCTAATTGTGACTCGATGGTGATTTCAGGCCAAGTGTCACAGTGTTAACCCTTTGCTGGTGGGCCCTGCATTTGATCTGTGGGGAACGAGTTCATCTTGGCAATCAAAGTGATTCCAACGTTGTGAATACGATTTTTTAAAGAGGGGTTACATGTAGCACCAAGTTTAAAACAAAACTAAACATGGTTTCTGTAAATTATGAAAATCATGAATTTTCTGGTAGCAAATTAATATTGTGACACTAAACTGACCATTTGCATGTAATTAGCCCGAAGAATCGTTGTTTCGGAATCCCTCAACTTTGTATTGTACACTGGCTCAAAGCTACTGACTGTGCAACTTTTGTATAGTCATTTTAACAAAATGTAATTGAAAAGGGATTCTAGTTTTGTAAATTAACTCATGCCTTGTTAACTGCTGCAAATTTGTATGGCCACCCAATTCATATTGCCATGAGTTTGCTCCTGTTACCTTTAGTGTTATTAAATCTACAACGTCTATACATGTATATTTAAATCTACGTAATTTACATTCTAGTTGGGCTAGCCTTGGTATTTTTCAATCTTCCAAATGCCTAAATTAGTTTTTATTTGAGTACCGTATTTGCCGGTGTAAAAAACTGCATCCTTGTATTAACCGCACCCCCAACTTTGGGTTGTCATTTTTTAAAGAAAAAAAACATTTTCTAGATGATCATACTGTCCTGGGATCAGTGTAAACATAATTAAGCTAAATATTCCAGGCTTTTCTCCCTAACTTTTGTAAACTGTTAGCACACAAACAATACAAACTACTTGTTTCTGATTGGAAGGAAACATAACAGAAACTCCTATCAAGCTTTTCCTGAACATAAACTATGCCAAAACAATACAAATTACTTGTTTCTGATTGGATGGAAACATATAACAGAAAATCCTATCAAGCTTTTCCTGAACATAAACTATGTCATGCTGTGTATTAACCGCACCCTCCTTTTTGTGGGTTTTTCCTTCAGGATAAAGGTGTGGTTAATACACCAGCAAATACGGTATTTAATTTAGCATTTACTGCTATATGTTTGACATACTTACTCAGCACATGTTATCAGAGCACTGTATTGTATAGAGAAAATAGACATGCAGTTTTAGAACAGAAATACATTTCTATGTACAGTTAATACAAATGCACTATTTTGCTGCATTTCGTAAACTCTCTAGTTTTTGTTGTTGCCAATATTGTATCCAGTATATTTCATCTCTTTGGGCTAAGTATTATTTTTCTCTTAGAAAAGCAACATACTGTATGTTGTGTGATTCAATAATGCATTATAATGGGCCAAAACAGAAATGTGGAGAAACGGGATAAAATATGAGTTTGTTGTTGTTTTTGTTTACCCGTTTTCTATTTAGTGTGTAACTTTGTCTTAATGCCAAAAAGGTACATCAAGTACAGGAACAACTATTGATAGTCTGTGTGTATAAATAGCACATGGCACTCTTTAATATCGGAATTGGAAATAGAAGTCTTTTGTACCAAATTGGCACGGGAAGGACTTTAACTTAAAGGGGAATTAACCCTTAGCCTTTTGACTTACTGGATGTGATGAGAGCATAACTACTATCATTGCTAGTCACTTATTTCCTCATGAATATTCCCGATTACAAAAATAATCAATATTTTATGGACCACTGTCGTCTGCTTTCAATGCCCATAGGAGGCGGCCATTTCTTCAACTACTCGCGGTGAAATGACGTGGCAGGCGGAGAACACAATAGCATTATCGTAACCCGCTATTGTGTTCTCCGCCAGACACGTCATTTCACCGCGAGAAGTTGAAGAAATGGCCGCCTCCTGTTGGCATTGAAAGCAGACGACAGTGGGCCATAAAATATTGATTATTTTTGTAATCGGGAATATTCATGAGGAAATAAGTGACTAGAAATTACAAGAGTTATGCTCTCATCACATCCAGTAAGTCAAAAGGCTAGGAGCTCCTTCCCCTTTAACTACATGTATCTTATCATGGCATTCTGCTTTTCAATAGGAGGTGGACATTTTTAAGCAAGATTTCTTTTTCATGATTGGTGAGCAATGAATTATGAGCATAATGTCTACTGTCTACACAGAGACATACATTGATACAAAGGAGATCACTTTGTTTAAACGTACATGTATGAACACTGTACAGCATATTTCTACATTCACAGTTTTACACCACCACTACTTGTGTAGTTTGATGCACACTGATTGCCCATGCATGAGCCATACTCCTTGTACCTTTGACGTCAAATTTGATTTTGTCTTGGTAAAAAAAAAAACATATACATGTATGGATGTCCCTCGCAGTGAACAAAATACACTGGGCTCAGAGCCAATTAGCCCCCAAAATGTCAAAAAGAGTCCCTGTAAATTTGCATAGAGTTCAATACAAAACAAATTTGACTTGGTATTTTCATGCAGGCAAGCTTGTTAAGTAGCCCCTGAAAAATACATTTTGTTAATTTTCCTAGTCCCAAAAATATGAATTCTGAAAGGGCAAAGCTAAAGAAATGAAAGCTGTTTTTGAATCCCTCAATGAAAAACAATGACAACTATAGATTTTACATACAGTAGACAACACAGTCAAATCTGTGTATAGTGACGACCGTAGGGAAACAAGAAAAGTGGCCACTGTAGACAGGTGACTTCTATACACAGGTTCATTAATATTGTACAGTCAAACCTGTGTATAGTGACCACCTTAGGGAAACAAGAAAAGTGCTCACTGTAGACAGGTAACCTCTATACACCGGTTCCTTTATATTTTTGTATATCTCTTTTGGTGGCCATTATAGGCAGGTTGGCTGCTACAGACAGTTGGCCACTAAGACAGGTTTGACTGTATTTATACAACAAAGGTGTAGGTAGAGCAGGAGATATATAAGGTTGCCAGAGAAATAAAAAGCAACTGAAGAACTTGATGTACATACCATTTATAATAAGCAGTTGCTAGTCGCTACACAACTTATTTTACATGACTGTAAATAAATATCCGAGAACTCGAAATAGAATGCTTAAAGCGACTGGGTGTCTATGCATTGCCCACAGGAACCTGGTGGCTCATGTGTTACCTCTATGGGGAATGCAAAATCTAGTAGGGATCGGGTTAATATGTTCCATGGCACACAAGCCGATGTCACACACAATTATCTAGATAATAGTTAGCTAGATTAATCACCTATGTATGAGACAGACAGGTGACAGGCAGGCTACGAATTATCTAGATAATTGGTCCCTGGGTGACACTGGCTACTGTACCGTATATATGTGCTATAGAGTTGCACTACTGTCACATTCACATAAGATTTTACTTGGTGTGTACCGTACATGTGCTATAGAGTTGCGCTACTGTGACATTCACATAAGATTCTACTTGGGTTTTGAAGACGTTGCAGTACTCTTTACACATTAGTCTGTACCCTACTAGTTTTCACAATTTCTGTAGAGTTATAATGCAGGACTAACCAGGTTCCTTTAGGCTGTGGGTTAACAATACGCCCTCTGCATTTGAAGACTCGGTCACTTTAAAGTTAAAGCTGTAGACAATTTAGACAGGGCTCCACACTGACTTCTAGTAGTCCAAGCAGGCCAGTGAAATAATGTCTTCTCATTTGGTGGCCTGAAATTAAAAAAATTATAACAAATAAAAAAAGACTGGCCCCAAAGATACATTTTATTTGTAAATTTGATACATTTTCCAATTTCATAATCTCAACCCCTTTAATATCAATTTGAGAAAAACGGCAATTGTTCTGGATGAGATATGACCGGCATGGAAGAATAGAAGTTTGATAGATAGTTTGAAAAAGTAGTTGCCCGATTGGCCCACCAAAGTATTTTTATTGTAAAACAAAATTTGTACATTTTTGCTGAACCAAAGTTTAAATTGTACTGGCCCCAGTCTAGCATCTGTGAGCCCCAAGTTAGTGTCGAGCCCTGATTTAGAGTTAGTGTACCCGTAGTCGTAATTTATCATTCTTCTTTGTGTTAACGGGTAGAATCAGAATCGGGTGTATCATACATGATGGACGATGTGTGAAATGCTGCATGACATTATATCTTACTCTAGTGATTCATTCATTTCATCTGTTAATTGGGCCATTCCACGGTTACTCACGTTACATTTGGAGAGACCTTGACTCATTCTTAGAGCTGTAATTTTCTTATTATAGATATGAACCAAACAACTTTTTCTCACAACAAAGTATACCATTCTGAACGTTTTTTGTGTGAAATCAAAACTTGAGAAATTTTAATCTTCTACATGCAGATCTTTAAAATGTATTGGTTACTCACGTTACATGATTGTCTCAACCTGTGGAATGGCCCCGTTTCATTATTTTTTTTCAGCCGGTTGATATAAATATTTTTCTCTTTCGACAATTTTACACGAAGGGAGAACTCTTTCTGCAGTATTTTGAAACTGCCGTAACAAATATTATGTGGAGATTTTGTTTCTTATTTTTTTTCTGAGAGGACGTGGTTGAAAATATTCATGGACGTTTATTTTTGTCCGAAATTTAATGTGACCCATTTTTTACCCCTAATATGTACATGAATGTAATTCACAGTATTTTTGTAAGATGGTCAAACTCTCATTTGTATTTTGTATTTTGTGTGTTTTGTGTATGTGACTCAAAACTATAGCAACAACAACAACAAAGAAATGGCTGCAAATTGGTGAATTTATTTGTGCACAGTGTTTAATAAATAAGCACTGTATAAAAGTACAGTGGTGTACATGTACATGTATGTATTCTATTGATCTACCTGTGTAGTAGTAATTAATGCTAAAATTATTTTTTTTTCTCCCATGGTGGTATATACTGTAGTTTGGCAAGTAGTATAAAGACAATTACAATTAATTTTACCGGCCCAAATCTAGAACTGGGAAGCCGCAAATGCAGAACGACACACAAGTCTGCTGAGTTTGGTTGCCCGATCGGTCGGGTAACATTTGGATTAGCAACATTATGGTAGCCCCAGGCTAGCGGGCTTGTGCTAATTATACAAGGGGCCCTGATGTAGTCAAGTGCAGTCTTTGACCGATGTGGTTCTATCAGACTTGGACCGGTGGCAAAATGTACAATAAATAAAAAGATGAAAGATATTTTATGGTGGACTCGACTGCAACACTATTTTGTACATTTCTAATACGAGTCCTTGTTCGTAACTAAGGCTTACAATGAAAGGGAAATTTGCATTCTAACAAAGGTTCATACATGTAGCTGTGTCTCATCTACTTTCCTACCTGTAACTATATTTAATAATCAAAGTACCTTTGTGGTACATTATACTGTTATTAAATGGCGGTGGAGGGTATAGCACGGAATGTTCCACTCCCGAGGGATTTTGAATGCTATTGAGGGAAGAGTAAAGTTAACAGTTTAATCATCTGATTGTCTGATTAACAGTGCCATGTAACATCCCAACAATTTTACATGGCAGCTGATTTATTGTATTTACGAAGTCTGGTGATAATTACCAATACTGAATCTATTTTGTTATCGTCACATTTGCATTGCTGATGTCACATTTGCCAATCATAACATGTTTCTCGTATGTGTACACGTTTCAAGTACCGTGCTTGTAGCCTACATTTGGTAATTTTCAAGCACTTTTTATGGCACACCCGATCCAATACACCATGATTGCATGTAAAAACCAGTTAAGATATCATCATGAACCCAAGTTATTTGACTGCTCTATACAACTTTTATAAGGAACAAACAAAAAAATGTTTTATTGCCTATACACATGTTTTTTTAAAAAATGAACAATCAATTTATCTTTCAAATAATTGATTATTAAGATTATACAAAGAGTAATTGATAGAGTAAACCAAATGTAGGCACCTTTTTTCACTACTAAATCAAAAACTTGTTATTTCTCACACAGAGAAACACAATTTTTTCATACTGATGAATTCAATATACTGCTGATAAACTCTGTTTTAATGATTTAATTTGTTTGTGTCAATGAGAGCTATAATTTGTGCATTCATTGGCATTCATTACCCATCTTTTTTTTTTTATAAAGAATAGTTGCTCTATTATTTAGCTCATTCCATGTGAAAAATGTATTGAACAATTATGCACTTTGCATACCATTGAATGCTTATCTTTGAGGGTTATTGAAAAACAAAAATTTTCAAACTGGACAGTTTGTTGACACCTCCCGTTCTGTACAAGGCATGGCATTGACAATCAAATTAATGCAGCCTGTTGTAATTATTTTGTCACTGGCCCCCGGCCCTCGGCCCTCCCTAAAAGTGATACTGTAATAGCATTAAATGCAGATCATGCAATGAAAAAAAATACAGATTGGCTCAGGAAGAATTAACCCCCAAAATGCCCAAAAGAGCCCCACCCCCCCCCCCCCCCCCCCACAAAAAAAAAATCATATGAGACCCTGTAAATTTGAATACGGTTCTGTTCAATGCAAAACGAATATTTGAGTACCACTTTCAGGCAGGCAAGCTTGAAAAATAGCCCCTGAAATCTAAATTAATAATTTTCCTTGATCATGATATTCATTGGATTGCATCGATTTACAGCCCTTCTCGGAATAGAACGATTCAAATGTAATGCAAATTATGTAATAAAAAAGAAAAACAAAATGTGGTAAACTATGATAACAAACAAAAACTATGGTTATAACACTTCCAACATTTTAACCATTTCAGAGATGATTCAAATTATGTTTTATCATGTTTCATGATCAGAATATGATTTTTTTGTGTAGAATGCTTAAGTTGGAAAATATTGTTTTTGTTTTGTTTTGTCTATGGAGTTGTAATAGTTTGGTTTTGTAATAAATTGCTGTAAAGAGAAATTTGTGTGGAAAGTTTTTTATTTTTATTATTTGACATATGTGAACTTAGTGCCATTTTGTTACCCCCTTGGTGCCTCGATATATCAAACCTGTCTAATTAAGTGGCCGCCAGCCTAATAGCAAATGCTGAAAATAAATTCCATGCAGAGATACATTGAGATGGAACCATCATAGCCTGGGGGGTTTATAGTGGTGGTTGTTGACTACAGTGGCCTTTCCAGGCTATACTGTATGTTGAGCCAGCCCTTTTATATTCTTTTTGTTTCTTTTATCCTGATATAACAAGATACCTATTACAACAAGACAATTTGTATGATCACAAGCTCGTCGCTAAAACAAGGTTCCACTGTTGTCACATTTTAGCATATCACATTTGCTTCTTTACCATTAAGATTTTAGCATATCACATTTTCTTCTATACCATTCACATTTTGGCATATCATATAGCCCATATCACATTTTCTTCTATACCATTCACATTTTGGCATATCATATTCCCCATATCACCATTCACACAGATCACTGAAATTTGTCTTCTTTGAAGGATAAAAGCAGAACATAAGAGACAAATATAAAACATACTTGCTCTTAAATTGGTTTATTCACCAAATACAAACAATGTTCGAAGAAATCTTGAGAGTAAAATCATCAGTATTATAGTTCATGAAGCAACATTATTCCCATGAATGAAATGTTTATACACAAATACAAAAACAAATAGAAAAGAGAGAGAAACATATAAAAAATAACTACAAACAAGTGGAAAAAGTTAATTATAGCATTCTTAATACATGAATTACAAAATATACAATTCAGCCATTATTGCAATACATACAATGTAGTAATCATAAATATGAAATGGTAAAAAAAGAAATAAATAAAAAACGCATTAAAACCATAAAATTACCGTATGCCAAGATTGATTCATATACAATGATTTCTAACCAAGTTTTTTTTGCATTTAAAAACACCAAGTACAAGTCACCCTTTTTTCTGGCGTCATTACAAATACATAATAATAATAATAATAATAATAAATTAGACTTTTAGAGCGCCAAATCCACTCTGAAGAGTGCTCAAGGCGCTTTTTAAAGAAAATTAAGAATCAAACAGAAAGGTTTTAAGGTGAGACTTAAAAGATTCAGAAGTGAGGCATAACTTTATATGTTCAGGAAGCCTGTTCCATAAATTCGGAGATGAATAAACAAACGATCTTTCCCCCCAGGTTTTTGAGACTTTGAGAGGAACTAGAGAACTGGAGGTGGATGAACGTAATGATCTTACAGGGGTGTACCTCTGAATTAATGAAATTAAATATTGGGGAGAGGAGCCATGGACACAATGAAAAGTCAATAATAAGATCTTAAAAATAATACGTTGCTTTACAGGTAACCAGTGTAATGATCTCAAAATGGGAGTGATGTGAGTGCGCTTGGGGGATAAAGAAACTATGCGAGCTGCAGCATTTTGAAGCTTTTGAAGTTTGAGCAGCTGGTTCTGTGGAAGGTTGAATAATAAAGCGTTACCAAAGTCGAGACGGGAAGAAATTAAAGCGTGAACTAATTTTTCTGTAGCTGTCCGGGACAAGTACTTCCTAATGAACCCAATGTTTCGCAGTTGATAGCGAACTGATCGGCAAACAAGAGAGATGTGGTTAGACATAGTCATATTACTATCAAAAATAATGCCAAGATTGCGACAAGAATTTGAGAGATTGACGGTGAGATCGGAGAATGAAACAGAATCAATATGAATTTTACTGAGTTGAATTTTGGAACCAAAAAGAAGAAATTCACACTTGGCTGAATTCAGCTTGAGAGAATGTGAAGTCAGCCAGTTGTGAACATCAACCATGCAACATTCAAGGCGGTGAATAGCACTTTCTGCTGCCAATTGATTTGAATTAAAGGAGATCATGAATTGGATGTCGTCAGCATAAATATGGTACTTTATGCCATGCTTTAACAATACTTGTCGCAATCCGGTCAAATATATCGAGAAGAGGATTGGCCCACCCACAGAGCCTTGCGGAACTCCGCAGATTAGCGGCAGAGCTTCCGACTTGCTACCATTGATGCAGACCATTTGTGAATGGAACGAGAGATAAGACTCGAACCAATGGAATGCATTACCCTTAACACCTAGAGAACTAAGTGTGTTTAGGAGAATTGTATGGTTGACCGTGTCGAAGGCGGAGGAGAGGTCGATCATCAAAAGGGCCGTCGATTTGCCGTTGTCCATTCCTTGGAGAATATAGCTGGAAACATCAACAAGGAGTGTTTCGACACTGTGATTCGGTTTATAACCCGATTGGAAAGGGTCGAGCAAATCATTAGCCAATGTATTTGCATCAGCCATTTTTAAAAGTTCATCTTGTTGCCCATTTTCTATGGGTATGAATTGCAGAAATACATATTTCTACATAGTTGTACTGTAGTTGGAATCAGTTGGAATTGGCCACATATTGAAACGTATACCTCTACAATTAGTTATTCAATGTAGAATATAGCTTTTAAAAACAGAATTACTTCTAATGAAAGAAGTGTGTTTGCAGATATATATATACTCACTACTGAATGAATCACAAGTTATATTTCAATCCTGTCTACATGTATCATACAATCTACTTACCTTACCTTTGGTAATAAATGATGTTACATTTGTTATATACAAGGAGAATGTGTATATACACAAGCACATACATTTGTACATAACACATGTATTGTAACGATGAAATATAATTTTTAAAAAATTGATTTTTTTTTTTGTTGGTGTAAATATAAGTAAATCTTTTCCTATGAAAGAATACCCTGCTCTTTCAATTCACACTGTATCCTGAATCAATAACATGTATTTCTTGTAATTTATTGCCATTCACGATCCGAAAAAACTTGGGCTGGGTTACTTGGAACGGGTTAGGGGAGGCATCAAAATTATCACTACCGTCATACCGCGGGATCCCTCTTGGAACGGTTTTGCGCGCAGTTTTAAATTGCGCGCACTCGAAATTCGTTCCAAGCGGGAGGCCGCGGCGTCCCGTTCAGCTAGTGCGCGCTTTTAAATGCATGTTTTGTTCTCGTGCGCGATGACGCATCGTTCCCTTGCGGCCAGAACGCATTTCAGGAGACCGCGTCCCGCACATCGTTCGCGCGCGGGCTACTGCGAGATCCTGCTGCCGCCCGCTTTGTATAATTTTGACGCCTTCCCTCAATACAAATTGATTGATTACACCATAATGAAAGCTGAACAGTGCATGCATGATTACTGAAAGAATTCATTTTGGCAGTGGGAAGTACTTAAATAAACTCACGGCAGTCATTCGGGGACAGATATAGATCTGGGAAAATCATGTGTATTATTGTTATATGCTATAGATAAATGAATTGTGATGTCAGGCAAGCCAGACATTTGTGACCTTACCTAGCGGTTGCTAAGAAGGCAATTGATGGTGGTGAAATATCAGCAGTCATTTAATAATGCCCTAGTTTGGGGCAAAATTATCAATTTTAAAGGTATTGTTAATTTTCTCGTCAAAGTAACTCTTTTTGAAAGCCATGACAGTTTTCTTTTAAATTTTCTTTTTAATTTAGGTCAATATCTTTAAAGTCAAAATTAACTCTATCACATACATGTAAGACTATTAAATTTACACAACAAAGTAAACAAACTACCTTTAAACCAAAGTTTCATATAGAGGGTTGTCAATCCAATAAAATACACATATTTTATATGGCAGAGCATTATCCCAATACTAGATGAAAATAAATGTACTGAACGTTTTTTAAATATATTAAAAGTACTGAACAGATTCAATACTGAAAACATCACTTATAAACCCTTTACGGACGATGCCTAGGATATATTTCAGGCTAGGGTAATTGTATAATGCATGATAATATTATACTGTAAACTAATCATCCCTTCGACAAACTAAAATTGTTTAACAAGAAATATTTAGCACTCTCTTTAAGGCCCAAATTCTTGACTACTATAGAATAGTACACGCAAAATAATTCTGACAGTCACAGAGCTATACAAGTCAGTATAGGAAAATGGAAACATTAGTGATAATAATAATCATAATATTATGATGAAAGCCTCTAAGCGCTTTAGAAAAGGAAATTAGAGTATACGAAGTAAAGAAATAGAGAGTGGTTGAGCTATGACTGATAATGTTGTTTGAAGAGATAATTTTTTAGATTATCTTTGAATGAGTCAATTGAGGAAGAGTTCTTGACCCAGTTAGGCAGAGCGTTCCATAAATATGGTCCAATAAAGGAGAATGTCCGTTCACTATAAGATCTAATGTAGTTTAAATTCAAATAACAATGTTTCAATGCATTTATATTTTTATGATATAATTGAATAAATAACAATGATTCTTTCAGAGAGTACTGGAATCTAAACCATCGCATCAATGAATATGTACAATCAAAATGGTATAACTTGAATTGGTTTTAAATACATGTAGCAATTATAACAATAAATTTGCATGCAGTCAACATCATGGTTGATTTGAATTAAATAAAAATATCATACAAATAATCAGGTATTCCAATTGATAGTCATAGATACATATGGTTAATGGCATTAGTACAATGAGGTACATAATTATACAGCATAACTACCTATGTGGTATGGCGGCTTAGTGCTTACAGCCTCTGTGTTATACAGGGGTGTCCTAGGGCTGGTATTCAATTCAAAACTTAGATTAAGTAAGACATTTACTCGGCATTTTGCTAGGCTGAGAACTTTACTTATCTCGCATGTATTATTACAATATATTTGTTTAACTTTAACTTCAGTAAAACCAAATTTTAATATTTGAAGACATTACGACATGAATTCAGCACGATTTTCAGTGAATAATAAATTAAATCCCAATTTTGGCTACATAATTAATTAAATGTAAACTGCTTAAATTTTGGCTTAAGTATGGAATTGAATACGGGCCCCGGGTTCAATACAAAATCCGGTCATACCAAAGACTGTAATTGGAATCCTTTATCACTGAGTACATAAACGTTTCACCAACTTGATGCATGTAGTATCCTTGCGGCTCATAAAATGTTTCAACTGAGCTTGAAGATGTTTAAAATATCTCCTTCTGCCTTCTTTAGAAGCAGGAAAATGTAATAGACACACATATGGCTTGGGAAGGATTTTTTTTTTCGTTTTGACAGCACATACTCATAAATGTTCTGATAAAACAATTACAAAATACTATTTTGATGTCCGTAGTAGGGCCTTGCGGTTCATAGAATTGAAAGATGTTAAAAATATCATCTTCTGCCTCCTTCGAACTCAGCTTTACCAGAACTCCTACTTCCCACAAACTGTAACAGCATGGAATGCGCTCCCCAATAATATCTTGGCACTAGGAGCCTTTGCGGGAGCAGTTGCCTCAATCGGCAATTAATGGGACACCTCACCGGTTCCCCTCGACTCTACGTCCTGACTGATGGACCCTGTCGAGTACCCAAGTAGAAGTAGAAGTAGAAGTATAGTAACAAGAAAATAGACACACTTATGGCTTGGGAAGGACTTTTTGGTTTCGTTTTCACAGAGCATATATTTATAAATTTTGCTGTCCATAGTAGGGCCTTGCGGTTCATAAAATTGAAGATGTTAAAAATATCATCTTCTGCTTCCTATAGTAACAAGAAAATAGACACACTTATGGCTTGGGAAGGACCTTTTGGTTTCGTTTTCACAGAGCATATATTTATAAATTTTATTATAAAACACAATTCAAAATACTGTTTTAAAGGAAGTATGCATATTGGATACAAACCACAAAAATTGTAATACATATGGAGCTCCACTCTACATCAGTTGTTCTATTGTTTTGTGCTATCTTTAAGACTGTTCATATAAATGTACAAGTCTTCATATTCGTATCTTGTTAACAATGCATTTACTTTTTACGAACAGGCATGTGCATGTACATGTAAGGATCATTCATGCATTCACTTTGCATTCCACAATACAAATAATAATCCTTAATTGATCCTTTGTATATTACCCTTTCAAATCTATCTATAACAATGAGAGCCGTGAAGAGCCTAGCTTTCAATCTTCATCAGGGCAAATCACATTCACAATTTTTAGTAGATTTTGTTTTCTTCATTATCTTTAACAATGGATGACATGAAGACAATAAAATCAATAGTTTCCTTTTAATATGAAGCACCACAAACATCCAGTCATGCAAGGTATCTCTCCTACGGTTTTCACTGACATATATACAGCAGATAAACCATACCTTGGTGACCTTTTGAGAAAGAAGCCGATATTAAACCTTGAGGATAAATCTCAAAAATACAGAGAATAAGTGAAGAAATTGTATGCAAAAAATTGCGAGAAAATTGCAATTTAACATGCTGAAGAACAATTAAAATATTTATGAAATTTCCCCACTAGTGGACTAGTACGTGCATTATGTTATCATATTACTATTATTATTATCGTTATTTTTGGATGACAGCCTGTTAGAAGAATAGAACATGTCCGGGCTGAGAGAGAGAGAGAACAAGGGGCTCATTACAGATCAGCTACCTGGTCCATTGCCACCCGGTCCCGCTCCCCATATATGCCCCGTTATTCCACACATGTCGATGCAATGAATACATCTTGAGAAGCAGCACAGGGTCCAGAAGACATTCCACACTCATTCTGAATGAAAGTCTGTTAGTAGAATGATAAGAGATCCCTTGGTTCAGAGAGAGGGGGGGCTCGCTAAGAATCGGGCACCTGGAGTCCGGCTGCTTGGTCGACGTCCGCTTGGTCAACGTCCACCCGGTCCCCCTCCCCGTGCCCCGCTAGTCACCACATGTCGATGCAGTGGTTGAACCTCGAGAAGCAGCACAGGGCCCAAAAGACAATGGGCATCAGACTGACTATCAACGTCAACCACGTCACAAGGCTGATCTGACCCGTCGACGTGCCACTGGAAAAATAAAATGTGAGAACAAAGAAATAGAAAAGCATATCTTATTATATTTACATAAATTTCTAAGGTTGAAATCTAACTTGTCTATTTGACATTTGACCAAAAACACACAAAAAAGATCATTACATATTTCTCTCATTGCTCACTAGAGCTCCTCAGAAATTGTGACAGAAAACTGACCCCTGCTGTGTGCTCCAGTGCTTTCTAGTACCAATTTGTTTAACATATTCTGTTAGCGAGAGAAGAGGGGGCGCAAGGAAGAGAATGGGCATGGAATTTACTACAGTATGTATGTAGTAGCCTAGCTGCTGCATTATAAGTGCCATGCAAAACTGTGGTATTAGCTGAGATCATTTTCATCCTTTCAAAGTGTTTTTTTTAGAC